>CAIGRS010175337.1:0-14303 GCA_903798395.1 Fraxinus floribunda | reverse complement strand
CATAAATTGGATGCAGATTTGCAGCACTGAATTAGAGATTGTCCGTGACCATTATCACGAAAATATAATAATACACAAACAATAGAGATCTATGTTAATAATTTAAAAAAAAAAAAAAGAATATAAAAATTACAACAGAAAAAAACAAAAAAAAAACCCCTTATCAAATACCTCATGATATCATATATGTCAATTCCTCCACAGCCTCCTGCACAAGATCTTCCAGCATCTTCCCTTCAATTTCCTTCTCTAAATTATCCATCTCCAATCTCAAACAGTCAACCCACGCCTTTCCCGCCACATCATTTCTCACCACTCTCGCCAGCAACGGACCGTTATCGTCCCCACAATCGCCTGTAAAATCACCAGAAATCCATGTACTGACGCGGGCCCACACCTGTTCCACCATTCTTAATGATGCATTGGCTCTTCGGCATGAGTCCAACCCATATCCTGCAATGTCCAATAAAGCTGCATTGACACAATCAAAGACGAGTTTTTGCGTTGATCTCTTTTGCGTTCGCTTGGCTTCATGCAGTGCTTCCTTGTCTTGAAAATCAATGTAGCTGTCCCTCAATGATGGGTCAAGTGGGGTTTCGGACGAATGCCATCTAGCCAAAAATGAGTCTGATTGTACCTCTCCAATGAGACCAGCTGCTGTTAATAATGTCTGAACAAAGAAAAACCATTCTCCTTCTTCTTCCTCTGCTGTTTGTGTAGGAAAGGATGGTTTTGAATAATATGAAGACGCTGTATCCACACACATATCATCCCATGATAGAGTACGAGCAATAGATCCTATTGGTGGCGATTTGTCAATCAAGTTTGATTTAATATAATGAACTGGAAACTCAAGACCTGTTTATTTGGATAAAAGGGATGGGCATACAAGGAAATCAATTAGACATTATAATAGAACAGAACACACACATTAATATTTGAAACCGAGAAATTTTACCATGTTGATCTGGCTTGATATGACCAGTAGAATCAGGTGTTGTATGTTCTTCCTCTTCAAAGAATGGATCTAAAACTGATATTGGACTTGGTTGGTCTTGGTTCTCACTAACGTTTCCAGGTGCAGCAGGTCTTTCTACAGACAATCCAGCCTACGAAAGTAGAGAAATGTTAAATATGGTCACTAGTTTTTCAGATTAATGTCAAATAATCAACATTTCAAGGTAAAAAAGAGAGCATTAGGTATTAGTGCTGATTACCAACACAGAAACACTACAAGATACAAAAGAGAGCATTGCCGATAAAGGACTAGCACAAGAAATATATGCAGATATTGGAAAAGTTAGGACCAACCTTATTCAAATCCTAACATGCATTATAAAAGCCATACTGAGAATTATTCGGTAAATCACTTCATCTTCATTAAAATTCTGTACGTCTCTTATTTCTATCTTCCAGCTGATAAATTCGTTGAAACTTTTTATAACCATCATAATTTTATAGTATTCTGTTCACACCATTGCCAGATAATATATAAGTAAGCCACAGTGGGCTTTCTTAGATCAATTGATTCAAAGAGAATTAGCCAATGATCAGAAAAGGCCACCTTTGTCACTAATTTCACCAGAGTAACTACCAAAGCTAGACATGCATTAATTAACAGATGCTAATAAGAGCAAAGAAAAGCATCGACCAATAATGAAATTACCTCTGGTGATATTATGCCCTGATTGCCAACTTGATTTGGGGAAGATGCAATACTCGATGGCTCCTGCTGACAAGTTGACAAACGGTCTGACATTTTATAGCTAATATTTTTATTTTTACTGTTGACAATTTGTCCAGAAGAGCAACATTCCACATGGATTTCAGATGAGCTAGATTTATCTTTACTATCTTTTTTGTTCTTGGAGAAAAACAAACTTGCAACCGTCCCTTTGAATGATGTTTTAACACTTCTTGTCTTAGTGGCCTCACCACAAAACTCTGGTTTATCACTACTCTCTGGATCCGGAGTGACTGCATTGAGTCTGGTGGCGAACTCAGTAGAAGATACAGGAACAGATTTCGATCTCAAGAGATTCCTAGGTGAATTATCCACATTCTCATCCTTCCTCTGATCACTAATGAAGTGAGTATCTGAATCCCTACATTCTACACTGGAACTACCTTTTTCCTCAGGCCTTCCTGCCTTCTTTGTCTCAGAAAGAGCAAGCATCTCACCCAATGTGCTTGAGCTTCTCTGCACGTGTTTTTGTCCAAGACAACTCCCATTAGATGCCATCAGGGCCCATCTTTCAGATAAACGTTTCTTTGCTTCCTTGCAGACTGATGAATGTGGAGAATAAGATGCACGGCTAAATGAAAAGGAGTAATAAGGGCTAGAATACCTATTATCGCAATCCCATGAGTGCCTAAATAAGGGTGACATGACTTCTGAATCACTGTTATCTCCGGCTGCATATTCAATTTCTGATTTATTAAAAGAACTTTCATCTCCAACATAGCCATTGGAAAACACAGAAGAAAGCAAGCTTTCATCCCTACGATGCTTCTCTAGTTTTTTGCGCATCTGCTCGGTTATTGCCTTTGCAATTTCTCTTGATTCTTGATTCTTGTCATCTTCTACGTCCCCCAAAAAGTCTTCACTTAACGTCCTTGGTGATTCGGAAAGTGAAGGCCCCATGGCCTTTACATTGTGCGATTTCACAGGGCTTGGTTTCAGAACTATTATTCGGGTTGGTTGATGTTCATCAGTGTTCCAATTTGCCGGAGGGGAAGTTCCTGGATGGCATTTCTCTAACCCATTCAACTTCCCCAGACAGGCACCCTTCATCTTTTTTTCATTTATATTCCCTTCTCCAGAAAAATCATTATCATTCACCTTCTTAGAAGGTCTAAGGATTGTAATTCGCTTTGTCTCAGGAGGAGGAATGGACTGCTGCAGATGGTTACATAGCGGAGAAAACACTGGATTTGATTCTTGCATAGATTTCAGGAATAAATCTTTATTGGAATTTAAATATTCTAATGCATCTTGGAATTGCTTAGACTGGCGAAGTTTTTCATCTGTAGACAAGCGTTTAGCTTCAATGAATTTCTGACGAACAACAGCTCTCTTTCTGTCACCCATAGTTTCATCATATCTGGAATGAAGTGGTGATTTATCTCTTGCACAGTTAGTTTTCGGAGATTGTTGTTGTATTTCATAAACATCTTTGTATTCATTTGGCTCTGCATATTGAAAGAACTCATTCTGTTGCTCCCAGCAACCCATCGGTATATCTGAATGAATTGGAGGGTAACCTCTGTAATAGCTTCTTTGTGTAGCTGAATTAGGTTGCTGTTGTGGAAGAGCTTCCAGACCCATCAACTTAGCTACCACATTAGTTGGACTGTGATTAGAGTCCACTTCCTTGGACATTTCTAGGGCTATGAGCGCCTTCATGGGTGTGCCATTTGATTTCCTGCTTGCACAATTTCTCCTCATCTCAGATTCCATCTGATGCCTCAACAAAATATACATAATCAGTATCAGAAATAAATTCTGCAAAATATTTGGCAGAATATGCTTCCATAAAGTACATTTTCACTTGGTATCAAATAGAAAATGTACCACTTGGTCCTCTACTTGGTCAGAAGATGGAATCATCCTTGCTACATGGGATCGGCTACCGGGCAGAGGCAAACCTGTGTAGCAGTTATTATGGTGTTATATTGCACCCTTGACATTATCGTCCAGCAATGTACAGTTAAGGCGACAGAAACTGTCAAAGACTGACTTCAGAAAAAAGTGGAAGGGGAAAGAGGAGGAAAGGAAGGGAAACTATGATGTAGAAAACAAGTTCATATATCAAAATTTATATGTGGCCACCATCGACAATATCTGTATATTGCTATCCATACCAGCCATCATTTGTTACAGAACTCTCTTCGAAAAAGAACTGGGATGGGTATTAGATAATAAAGAAATCAATGATATACTTTCCAAATAAATGTTTTCAAAAGGTAAATGCACAACTATCACCAAACAATGTCATCTCAATTTCATTACAGTTAATTTGACATTGTAAATCATACTGCAAAAACACACAACCAACACTAGATGATGTTCTTACAGTATAAAACATCAACACTATAATTCACTCTAATTTTCTGCATGATAATATAAGGCGTGGTGCAAAGGAATATCGAAAAGGGCAAGCACCATCCCGATGTGGTTTATCAGTAAGCAGCCTATTTCCTGCCATCCCTACATTCAGGTCAAAAAGGTTCACCATTCTTCCCAAGCACCCTGGAAATGTTTTTTCAAAATTCCCATTCTCGCCGTCACTCATTTATGGAAACCGTGCACACGTGCACCCATGTTGGAAAAAAGAATTATATGAATACATCAAGCTGTTTCAACCATCCAGAAGCCACCTAATTAGGAGATCAAGGAGGAGAGGAAGGAATGGCAATAGGGCGGGTTCACGCCACAGACCCATCCCCAACCCCCCATATTTTCCACGGGGCAGTGCGGGAAACCGCCAGCCCCTTTTATCACCATTTAACTTTTCTTAAAACTCTTATTTTTTATATAATATATAAATATTAAATTAACTTCTTATTATTGTTAAATTTAAAAATATAATTTAATTTAATTTTCAAAAATACTTAAATAATTGAGATGCTAAGGGCCCATTTGGCAAATTTTATGAAAGTGCTTTCGATAATTAGGAAAGCTTTTAAAAGAAGTTAGTCCAATGTGACTTCCTCTAAAAGCACTTCTGGAATATAAAGTACTTTTAAAAATTAGTTCCCAAACAAAAATTAAAGTAGATTTCCCCAAAAACTCTTCTACAGGAAGCAAAAGCAGAAACATAAGCCATACCAAATGGGCCCTAAAAGAATAAGACAAAACTACATTACTTATAGACATTCATTCTCTAACATGAATAATAGCTTTTTGTGACAAAATGAAATCTGCCCAAATACTTCAACTAAAAATGCATTGAAAAGATCCCACGTCGATTCTTACGTAGATGTGGTTAAGCACAAGTCTATAAAAGAAATCATCATTAAATAAATAACGGGCTTTACATGAATGTAACACTTAATTGGATTTATGGTCTTTTAATTTTTTGTTCATTGGTACAAATTTTGTATTTATATTTTTATAAATATAATATGAAACATATAAACTAATCGGGGCAGGACCATGTTCCCCATCCTGTCCCCACCCCGAAAATCATTGGGTAATCCCAGCATCTTTCAGGCTGACCCCATGAGATCAGGGTATTCCCGCCATGTTGCCATCCTTAGACTCAGAGCCCAGAGGAAAGATGGTGAGTGGGGAAATGAGTGCAATAAGTTGTTGTCAGCAACCAATCAAGTTACACTAAGAAAGAATTGTCTAGATTTATGTGTAAAGAAAAAAAAAAAAAAGTGGCAGAACGAATAACAAAGATAAGATTTCTGTGCAATAGGAATTAGCGTCAAGCAGTTACAATCAAAGCAAAGGCTGAACAAACTATAACTTATCAAACTGGATTCAATTAAAGAAACAAATTGAAGCATCAAACAAAGTACGATCCCCTAAATATTTCCACTCAAAACACCGCTAGGGAATCGGAATCTAAATTAATTTATTTACTCTCGTCCTATATTCTTGAAAAAAAACCTTATACAAAAGCTAAACGGAGCATATCTGATAATTCCAACCCAACGAACTGGTAAAGTTAAATCAACCCAAACTGGAAGCTAAAACCTAGCAAGTCTCAACAAAATAAGCTAAAAACAAAAAGTAAATACATGAAATCAGAATTTGGATTTTATATATATGACTCATCTGCAAAATCTATATATTTAAAGAAAAAAAAAATCAGAGTCGATCTAACATTTCTTTACCTTCCACCAAACGAGATCAGCCGAGTACCAAAAGGACAAATCGTAAAAAAATAAAATAATAGATATATTTTGTAACTGTTTATTTTCTCAGAAACAGAAATTTATGTTAAAAGAGTTAAGATATTGAAGTTTCGGGGGGTAGCCACTAGCCAGAATCTAAAGTTTACCGGTGACAATGAAGCTGAAGATTAGCCAGAATTTCAGTTCTTTGTTTTACAGATGTACTGTTTGGCCTTTTCTCCACCTAATCTGTATCGGACTCCATTGGCTTTCCTTTATTCTGATTTATTGATTAGTTTCGATTACGTTTATGGCAATGACAAACGAGAGAGAGAGAGAGAGGAGAGAGTGTGTCGGATATGGATAATAATAATAATAATAATAAAGAAAAGAAATACATACTTCAACTTGTTGGTAAATTTGCACCTAAGTCCTCATTAATGTTTTTACTGCAAATAGTCCCCATTGTTCAATTAATATAGCAAGTGAGTCCTTAAGAAAAAGTTGAGTATATTTTTACCAGACACTTAGAAGACTTTAGACAAACAGAAACTTAGCTTCTTCTTTTTTTCTCTCTTGCTTGATATTGTTCAATTCTTTCCGAAGTCGCACATCAAAGATGCTTTCAGTCCAATTTTGTTTTCGACGTGATCCAATGCTCATAAGGTACAGGTGGAGGACTTTAGGTGTAACTTTTCCTAAGTACCAAGGGAAAAAATAAAAAGAAGCATTGATTAATGATTACCATAGTCAGGATTGCTATTTTTTCCCCTCTTTGCTGAGTGGTCCTTATGCTTTAATATAACTCTGTTTTTGAGCCCTAATAATTTTAATAATCATAAGGCTCCTATTGGCAACCATCTTTTGAAAAATCCTTTTTCTACATACTTATTTTTAGTCACACATTTACAAAATAAAATATTCAGTACGTAAATTCAAAATTTTTATCCACTTTTTAATTACGCATTCTCTTAAAATCACTATTCAAAACATTATTTTTCAAAAATAACAATTGTCAATCGGGGTTAATCTTGCCATTATTCCATGTTAAGGGTGTGTTTGAGCCACATTATTTTGGAAGAATGTATTATGTAATAGATTGATAGAGAATGTATGGTTGAAAAAGAAGGAAAAAGTTATTAATGTTTTGGAAAATATTATTTTATTGAAAAATGTGTGGTTGAAAATTAGTAGAAGAATGAGAATGAAAATTTTAATGTGTACCAAACAGAGGCTAAAACTACCAATCCCAATAGGAAAATATAGTACGTGAGCTACGTTGATTAGACATACGAATATACGTTTGTCAAAAAATTTCAACATATTTGAATATTGAATATTTTTTTGGAATTGCTTTGTCAAAATAGAGAACTTTCAGAGAATAAAAATGTTATTCATCCTCACTGAGATTACAATCTCAGTCTAAGTGGCGTTAATGTGCGATTAAATTATATGTGAAATTAAATAAGTAATTTAATTTCACATTTCATTTAACTTGAACAGTATTGCTCTTCAGAGAAAGATGATTTGACAAACCGGCACAAGTATTCGAGTTGAATCAATGGCCGACTACCAAGTTTAAATTTTAACGCATGCATGTTGACATTCTCTCATCAAATTTTTACGTATTAAACAATAAAACAAATCTCTCGACAGCGCAGCATTAACCACTGGAATACTAAAGTCTTGATTAGAGATAACGACATCCGAGCTTAATTACGAAAATGACACTCGCCTTTCCACTCACGTATTAACAACCATTGAATTGAATTTGTGCCGGCCACAATAAATTGACAAAAAAACAATAATAATAAAATTGAGAAATATTAGTGAACGAGGTTACCCTATCTCCAAATGTCCTCTCACCTTAAAACGTTAGCTTAAACTATTTTTAGGGCAATTGAAGGGATGTGGAGCAGGTTGGTAACGCATTTGTTTTGGGTACAAAAATGTCACGAGTTCAAATCCTGTCATCTCTAGTAATACCTATTACTGTTCCTTTGCCTCAGGGGCGGACCCACCAAGGGCCCAGCGGGGGCGGCCGCCCCCACTGATTTTTTTTTTTTTTTTTTTTTTTTTTTTTGTTTTTTTTCTTATCCATTCTAAAAAATTGCTTTCTACATTAGTCAACAACATTCTATTTGACATCATCATATCCATCCATTCTAAAAAATTGCTTTCTACATCACCAATGTTGTACACTTAAATTTATTTATTTATTTATTTTTAGAAGACCTTGGTTTTATGTAAACCCTTAAATATCTTCACTGTAAAAAGATATTATTTTTAACTGTCAAAATCATCTTCAACTAAATGATTCCGACACAATCAAAATCGATTGGGAGGACGACTTGAGAGGGTTACCAAAACTGGTGAACTAATAAAGAGAGCACAATAATGCCATACTCATGACCTTGAACGACGGTCGCTCGTGAAATGAGAGAAGAGCCGTCATCCAATTATTAGAAAGGAGAATTACAGCAAAATCCATTCAAGATCACACGTATATTTAGAACTTTCACTTGCTTGAAAAGTATTTATAAATAGTTCAAATTACAAATAAATAATAAATAAAGGAGTAATATGTGTGAATCATTGGAAATATGTGGATAAAAAATGATTTCAATATTTATAAACAGTTTATATCAAAATTGGGATTAGCAAAAAATAAATTTTAATTCAATTAAAATTAGGACATGGGTTTTAAAAAACCAAAAGATCAAATTATCAAACAAAAAAAATGAAGAAATGACACGTGTAGTGATAATTTTCTACAAAAAATAAAAGAATAATAAATAAATAAGTAGATCACATTATCCAAAGCAGTGGGATATGGTGCCAGATGGCAGCATCACAGTGGTTGGAGAGATAACATGCTTTTCTCAGGTTGATCATTGTCCAGTAAAAAGATATCCCATTAGTTTGAAATATTGCATTATTCAATAATAAACTCAAATTTGGTTGCAGCATAGAATTGAGAGAGTAAAGATAATATGGCTACAAGCAGTATGGCATCTGGATTTGTGGTGGCACCAAATTTCACAGCAAATACAATAAGTGCACCCAAGAGTGGTGTGCTATTCTTTTCTTCCAAGAACAACAACAATTCAAGGCTGGTTGTGAAGGCTGCCGAAGAGGCGGCAGCACCGGCAGCCACCACTGCTCCGCCAGCAGCCGAAGGTGCAAAAGCAGCCAAGCCACCTCCGATTGGACCCAAGAGGGGCGCAAAGGTGAATAACAACTTCCCTTGTATTTAGTGTACATGTTTGACACACACACCTCCACATGTTAAGATTAGATTAAAGAAAAAAAAAGGGCATAGTAATGGAAAAAGGTAAATGAGATCATTTACGTTGTTCAAGTCGATAAGAAGGTGTGTACTTATATACTCCAAAAAGGGTTTATTGTTTAGCACTGAAACATCGTTAAGCAATCAAATTTATCTAAGTGAATTGCTGTAAGAAGGGCAGAATATTGAGTTGATATTGTTGGCATATCAGGTGAGAATTCTCAGGAAGGAGTCCTACTGGTACAAGGGGGTTGGCTCAGTTGTTGCAGTTGACCAGGTGAATATAAACACATACACAGTGGCATATTTCTGTAAATTATGTCCAAATTTGATATTCAAACATGTATGCAATACATATGCAGGACCCCAAGACTAGGTACCCGGTTGTTGTGCGGTTTAACAAAGTGAATTACGCAAATGTATCGACAAACAACTATGCATTGGATGAAATCCAGGAAGTCGAATGAGGACAATCCTGTGTTGTTATTAATGTAGAACTACTGTCCTGTTGAATATTTGGCATCTATTTATACAAGAGCTTGCTTGTGTATGAATATGGGTATATAGCATGCATCTTCTAGACCTTAATTTCTATTGCAGCTGCATCATGGGCATGTTTGGCTTAGCTCTACAACACGAATACTCGTATCAGGGACAAAAGGATTTTCCATAAACATTTTAATTGGACCCCAGCATGATTAAAAATAAAAATTTACTTGCATGCAAATTTAACTTTTAAGCTTAACCAAATATGCTCTAGCCATCTCTCTCATAGAGCACAAAAGCAAGCAAGGCTTCTTCGTTCAATTAACTTTATAAGTAGCACTATATCAGCCATGACAAGCAGTTTCCAGAGTCAAAAGTCAGAAATCATGAATTTGAGAAATTAAGAACCCTAAGAAGTACGATTTGAGCAATCTCCAGTACTTGAGAAATGAATTCAACAACAAAACGAATCTAGTCTTAATACAAGCAAAACACTCATCCAGATACCATTTGAAAAACCAGGAAGTACCGTTAAACTGACAGAAATCTAGGACAGTATCTTGTCAGGAATCGACAGTGCAAGAACTGAGGATCCCTCCAAGGGTATTAAGCCGAGCCTAGCTCCCTATCTTTTTGGCACCAGCTTCTGACAGCAAAGCTTCAAGTTCTCCTTCATGGTGTAGTTTGACAGTATCTGCATCAAGAAACAAGAAACAAGAACTTTTACATAATTTTGTAAGCCGTGGAAAATTAAGTGTCTAATCAGTTGAAAGATGTACTCACACACTATAAGCCGTCCATATTATTCTTGAAAATAGTATAAAATTGCCGTAAAATACCATAAGTCGTCCAAAAATTTGAAATAAGTATATTCAAAATACATGGCTTCAAGGAAACAGAGAGACAGAATATTGCACAAATCGGAAGCAAATAGGAAGAAAATGAAAGAAAGAATTAACTCACAGAACCAATCGAATTAAAAATGAAAGTAACAAGTGCAGCACTATTTTTCGAACTTATTGTCATGCGGAGGGTATTATTTATAAAGTATCAGAAATTCACTACTACTTTTATCAGAAGTGTGATGATTGATGATGCTATTTTGATAGAATAAATAATATCTACCCTTTGACAATACTATTACACTAAGTGGGGTCGTTGCATGAATGTTGAAAACTACTTTGACATTTCTTTCTTCATTCAAGAGACGAGCTCAAATATTTTGTCACAAACTCATAAAGGACAGGATTGACAAAAAGTACCTGTACAACCCCCAATGTGCCTTCCCCCTGATCATGAAAACAAAAGTTAGTAGAGAAACTCACATTAACTACTAACTGATAAAATGAAATAAATAAAATTATGCAAATTTAAGATTTGGAATCCTAATTTGAACTGACAATATGACAAATTTTAACCAGGAAAGTTCCATCATTTGTCCTTAACCTATTTTCCGAGTAATGAGGTGGTTCCAAACCTTTAGAAAGAAGCAAGATGATCCCCAACTCGCATTGATTGTGCAAATATATTGAAATGTCGAGGACTAACTTGTTTGCATATAAAGGTTGCGGACCAATGGTGCAATGTTCCCATTTTAAGCAGCAGCTTGATATTTATACTCCATTATCAATAAATATAGTGTTCTATAATTACTCACATGCTTCATTTCAGGTTCATTGCATTCTCATATAAAACAAGATGACTTATGCATAACAACACAAATTTCTGGTGCATATTAAAGTAAACTCATGTGACTTGTCTTTATATTCTAAGTAAGATGTGATCAATATACGTAGGAAGATTGTACAGCATTTCCAAAATTTGTTACCTATAAACACATTGGGAACAGTATGTTGACCAGTAAGCTTTTCAAGTGTCTTCTGTAGTTGCGGACCTTCAGAACCTGAAAATGAGAAAACTTCTCACAAGATGTGTCCAATCAATTAAGGATGAAAGTTTGTCCACGAATAATGCATATTAAGGCTCACTCCTGATTATAACTTCATAATGAGAACTAAACTGCTGCAATTTTTTGTCAACGTCTTTCTCATTTCCGAATCACAGTGTAGGGGATAAGACAGTAGAAAAATCAGAACTTAGTAAAACAGAGATTCAAGAATATGTGGCAATGCAGTTCAGTATGAGCAATCACTTTAGGAATTTTCATATGAAGATATAGATGCTTGAGTAAGTTAGGGATGGTCTTACTGAATTGAAGTTTATTATAAGAATGCATGCAAATTTTTCTTCAAAACAAGCAGGCCACTAAAAATATTATAGTCAATTACAATGACTTCATCAACTCCTTGTCATTCAGTTACTACAAGGAACTATTACAGCACAAACAATTCCAGAAATTTAAGTATACAACTAGAACAGTGACGTATAAATGGGCTGGCATAAACTTAATAGGTGTTTGACACCCATTTTATTCAAAAAATGTGTTTTTGAATAGTGATTGATGGAAGAATGTGTAGTTAAAAAGTAAGAAGAATTTTTAGGTTTATGTGTAATATTATTTTATTGATAGAATGTGTGGTTGAAATGAAGAAATAGAAAAAGAATGAGAAAAAAATGGGCGCCAAACGGGGGCTTAATACAGATAGCAGCCTAAAATATTGGCCAAACTTCTCTACAACTGGAGGTCTTTCAGAAATAATTTTTTTGCTAAGCCAAAATTTTGTTAGCAAATGCACCAAACAAGTGGCGTAAACCCATATAATAGAAATTTAAGACAACGGGATTAACCAGACTCAGTATGCCACTCCATGCACAAGCCCATTTACGAAAAGCTATGAAGGTTGTCGCAACTGCATGGAACAATTTCTAATTCCCACTTCATCAGTTCCCCTCCTCCTTCCCATCATGTTAATATTCATTCTTTCCATTTCCATGTTCTCCTCGTCACTGTGGGATTTCTAAGAGTAAAACCTCGTCCCCTCCTCTTCTTCATCTAAAGACACACCTGGGAACCCGCAAAACTTCTTATTTCCTCCCATTTAAAACAAATGCCTCAACTCTCTGAAGCCAAACCCGAGCATTTCAAATCAACATTTAGGGTCAAGCTCATTGTCACTCTTGGACTCCTGTGTACTGCCTCAAATGCCTTGTAGACTTGAAGATTCGCCTAAAGAATTTAAGTTTGTTTGTTCTTCATCCGACTACCAATTGTGTCACTTGTTACTTGATGACCCTATATAACTACAAGTGCAATGCACTATACTTTTCTTCAGCCTCTCCCATTCTCTATATTCCCAGTGGCAGTTGCAGTGGCAGCACTTGTTTCGCTGGCAAACAAAGTCCTCATCTCGTCCACAAACCAAGTGTCGGTTTTCACAATGGGTTGACAACTTTGATGACCGACCGTACTCCTAAAGGTATTAACAGGTCATTCAAAGTTTTACCGCAGTTCATTGATTCCCATATAGCACATGGTTATCTACTCTGAGTTTCACTTTGAGAGGTGGTAAAATTTTCAAGGGTCTTTTTGTCTTCACTAGCTTTAGCCCCATTTCTTCTAGTGAAAAGCTCATAAAGATTACTAGCATTTTTGGAGTCGAACCATGCTACAATGTCAAGAATAATTGACATGATTGATATAATGCCACATGGGACTCCATCATTGAACTATTTAAAACACAGCCATCTTTTCCAACAAATCACCTCCCACCACCTATGATTTTGGCACTGCTTCTAGCATTATTCTTCTGGAAAGGTAGTTTAACCCTTTGGAGTCTGAAATTGTCTTTACTATGTTACAGCCCGTCTATTCTATGTTCTACCCATTGCCTTGTTCTACATCTAATATGACAAGCTTGTTACACTTAATAATTTTATTTTGGGGACCTTTTCCTACTCTGAATTTGAGCGCAACTAATGGTATCTCCTAATTCAACATGGGACTCCATTATTGAACTATTTAAAATACAGTCATCTTTTCCATCAAATCACTTCATGCCACCTATGATTTTGGCACTGCTTCTGGCATTATTCTTCTGAAAAGGTGGTTTAACCCTTTGGAGTTTGAAATTGTCTTTACTATGTTACAGNTACTCTGAATTTGAGCGCAACTAATGGTATCTCCTAATTCAACATGGGACTCCATTATTGAACTATTTAAAATACAGTCATCTTTTCCATCAAATCACTTCATGCCACCTATGATTTTGGCACTGCTTCTGGCATTATTCTTCTGAAAAGGTGGTTTAACCCTTTGGAGTTTGAAATTGTCTTTACTATGTTACAGCCCGTCTATTCTATGTTCTACCCATTGCCTTGTTCTACATCTAATATGACAAGCTTGTTACACTTAATAATTTTATTTTGGGGACCTTTTCCTACTCTGAATTTGAGCGCAACTAATGGTATCTCCTAATTCAACATGGGACTCCATCATTGAACTATTTAAAACACAGTCATCTTTTCCATCAAATCACATCATGCCACCTATGATTTTGGCATTGCTTCTGGCATTATTCTTCTGAAAAGGTGGTTTAACCCTTTGGAGTCTGAAATTGTCTTTACTATGTTACAACCCCGTCTATTCTATGTTCTACCCCCATTGCCTTGTTCTCCATCTAATATGAAAGGCTTGTTACACTTAATAATTTTATTTTGGGGGCCTTCTCCTGCTCTGAATTTGAGCGCAACTAATGATATCTCATATATCTTCAAAAAGACA
>CAIGRS010175305.1:0-25253 GCA_903798395.1 Fraxinus floribunda | reverse complement strand
AAGATCTTAAAGAATCGAAGGGATTTATTTATGATGTTTGAATTATTGTTTATAATGATGTTTATATCATTGTTTTATGATACTTATATTAATGTATTTATAAAATGCCAGGATATACAATTCAAGGATTAGATAATCTATTAAAAAAATTGTTAAGAAAAATAAATAATATTACTTCTCAATTAGAATATATATATATATAAAGAGAAGTATGAACAACATGTTGCAAACTATTCTAATTTAATGGATGAGAGGATGAATTTATTTGTTGAAATTCAAAATAGAGGAAATATAAGATACTAATCTTTAAAACTATTCATAAAAGAAGGATATTTTTTGCAATAAAGAAATTCATTACATTAAAGGTAAAATAGACTTTTCAATAAAAAAAACTCAAAAAGTCCAATTGACCCAGCTAATTTGAAAAATCTCCCTTTGTAATATGTGCATTATTCTGTCTTGAGAAATTGTTCTACAAAGATTACACTTTGATTTGGACATTTTATCTGTCATGAACTAGACCACTCCATTAGCGAACCTAGATCATCAGTCAAAAATGAATATCACTTTCTTAAATATCTTTTTCGTTGTTTTAAAAACAAATCGAGTTATTAAGTCAATGTTTGATTAGAATTAAAATCGAATTTTTAATAGATTTTGATAAAATTTGATGAAATGTGTTATTAAAAAGTCATGAATCCCATAAAAAATATTGTTAAAACTAATTGTTGAGTTAATTTGACTAAGAAAATATGTCCGTTTGAACATTTTTCTTATTTTTAACATGTAATGGTAGAATCGATGAGACAACTCATGATTGTCGACATGTACAAACAGCAAGCAAGCCAACCAACTTGACCGAAACCTTTAAAACGCGTTTTCTAAAAGTCTAAACAACACAAAAGACACGAAGCCGCCCCATTCCACTTGCCTATCCAGTCCATGCAAGCAACATCCAGCTCATTTCACATGTTTGCCTAAACTGCAAAAAGTTTATTCATATCATAAATAAAAAGTTAATTTTATTCTTCTGAAAATGATCTTCCATTAGAATTTATTTTGTCCGCTAATGTGAACCTATAATTTTTTACAATTCAACGTTATATTGTAAAAAATTGTAGTCTTGATCGCTGATACGACGTTGTCACGTCAGCAATGAGCATATTTTATTCCACCCACCATGATAGAATATCATTTCTAGTTATTCCTTAAGTATTCATTTTAATGAAATGTGGTTATATTCACACCATAGTTTTTTTTTTATTTTTTTAAGTGCACATTTTAAAGATTATTAACCTTTATTCATTATTACAATTGCGTCATTAACTTTTTTCTTCATTACTTCTTATTTTTCACATTTCATTAATGATAAAATATTATCCTTAATCGTGATTTTCGTTCAAAAATATTATTAACATACTTTAAAATAAGGTTCGAATATTTACTCTTATTGTTGCATTATTATTTGTTTTGTTTATTCAAAAATATAATGGACAAATGAGACATTTTGTTATATCTTAAAGAAAGTATTTGAAAAAAAATAATCATAATCACAATCAATTTACGTTAATTTGAGAATAAGAATGCGTAAAAAAAATTGAGACACAAATGTGAATATGTAAAGATTATGAACATTTCATATTGTTTTAAGTAATAATACTATGGTTTGAATATATTTAGCTTTTAATAAATCTTATTTGTGAAGTTTTTACGTTATTACTAGTTCCACCTCAACTTGACTTTGACATTTGACCAATTATTTTATACTTATCGATGTTTTTAAAACATTGATTGTAACATGAATAATAGTTTAGGGACCAATAGTTAAATTTTGACTTTTGAAAGGTTATTTGAGAATATTATTTAATCCCCATTCAATGTATTTGCTTTCGGCCGAAGGGTAAATCCGTAAATGTCGCCAAGTGGAGCCCACAAGAATAAAAGTGTAATAATTGACCCTTTTCGTTAATTCAAATGATAATAATAAAAGAAAAAAAAAGTAAATTTCACTATTGGTCTCTAACTTATTGCTCGAGAAATAAGTTAATCGTCAATATTTTTCCATTATAGTTTCAAATCAACATCTATGGCAGAAACCCTTCAGTTTTTATTGTGTAATCCTTTTGAAAATGGATTATTCTACTGGTATATCAAAATATGATTTAAGGTCCTAGGCACGTGCTCATGTTAGAAAACAAATTCCGATTTTATAAACTTGCATTGTGTTTGGCACCCGTTAATTTTTTTTATTATTTTTCTCTTTTTAAATTATAACTACACATTCTCCAAATAAAATAATATTACACACAAATTTAAAAAAATTTATTACTTTTCAACCACACATTCTTCTATCAATCACTATTCCAAAATTTATAATACCCAAAATTGGTGCCAAACACATTATTGGACTGATAAAAGTCACGTGAAATTTTTTTTAAAAAAAAACTTGGAATGGTTAAGATTAAGCCCCTATTTAATTTTGCTATAAATCATATTTTTAGTACATTTGATAAAAGTTGATGAAATTTATAGTTAAAGTTAAAAGTTAATAAAAATTGTATATCATTTTAAGTAAGTGGTTAAAATTAATTATTTATTTTAACTTAAATTTTATAAACTTTTTTATTAAACCGAACAAGGTTTATTTTGTCAAAAATGGAACCAACCAAATTGGTCCGACTATACGCATATTTTTTTTTTAAATGGTTTTGTTACGCCTCATTGCTGATGCTCCAATTGAAAACCATGTCACGGTCTACGTGAAGATGAGAGTGAAGTCTGCCAATTGGTCAAAAAAAAAAAAATCAAAGAAGAAGTTGATCTTCATATTCCGAGGCTCTTATGTGGCCGAAGTCCTGTCTCTATCTCAAGTTCTCTTTGGCCGAAGCACCCTTCTCGTTCGAAGCTCTCTTTTAGGCTAAAGCACGTGCTATCTTTCAAGTGATTCGTTGACAATCTTTCAGAATGATTGATATAACGTTTAATTGATGAATGTCAGGATTGTCAACCTAGAATGTAGAGCGATTGACCTGTTGTCAATATATTAATTGTATAGTAGATATAGTGATGGGAGACTCCGGCCTAGGAGACGAGGCCACGTGGTCCTAATCCAATAGTTACCTCGTCGCCAGAACTCTATAAATAAACAACTTTTATAATTAATTAAGGAATAATGGAACTCTTTACACTCAAAAAATATAGTCAACTCTCTCTCTCTTGCTTAGCACATGCTATCTTTCAAGTGATCCGCTAACAATCTTTCAGAATGATTGATATAACGTTTAATTGATGAATGTCAGGATTGTCAACCCAGAATGTAGCACGATTGACCGTAGTCAATATATTAATTGTATAGCAGACATAGTGATGGGAGGCTTCGGTCTAGGAGATGAGGTCATGTGGTCCTAATCCAACAGTTACCTTATCCGAACTCTATAAATAAACAACTCTTATAATTAATTAAGGAATAATGGAACTCTTTACACTCAAAAAATATATTCAACCGTCTCTCTTGCTTATTACATATCTATTTACATGATTTAAGTTTATTTTGGTAAAATTATTTATGATTGTTTATTTATGTACAATCATCTTCGATAATATTATCGGTACTTGAATATTTTTGTCTCGCGTTGTAAAACATCTTCCACATGCATAAGTGCAACCCTTTCCCCATCTGGATCTCCGATCAAAATATGTCGAAATTTGCTTGCGTAGACGCGAGTGACTCAACATCTGTTATTCACATGACCATCGCGGAAAACGGGTCAACAGGATCCTTTATTTTTATTCTTTAAATAACTTTAACATTAGCGGAACCATGCTTCGACCTGAATTTAATTGTTTGACTCTTGATCCTTTATTATTTCTTGGTCGATGCCCGAATTGGTTTATATTGAAATGTTGAGAATGATGAGGACTAACTTACTACTTGAATAGTGATTTAGGGACCAAAAGTGAAATTTTTCCTCATAAAATACAAAACAAGAATCTTTCTTCTCCAATCATAATCCACTGGACTCCATTTTAGAATCTCCGCCTATAAAAACTCATTTCTTGAGGTAAATTCCATTTTCTCTGCTATTTTAATCATACCAAAGCGTAATAAAGTTTCCTTACCCTCCTCAGATTACCTCTAGGAAACCCAGCAGGTGGATCAAATTTTTTTCAGGTAAAATTTCAATTTTCAGACTCTTTCGATCCATATCTGTATGTTTTTGTGGAGTATTTTTGATGGGTTGGGTTTTTTCTTTCATAAAATTTTTTTGGTGTTCAAAAAACGCTAATGTTTTTGCGGTGGATCTGGATTTTTTGTGGTGAATAATAGGAACCGCAGATGGCTTCAAAGCGGATCTTGAAGGAGCTCAAGGATCTTCAGAAGGATCCTCCTACCTCTTGCAGTGCTGGTATAGTACCAACATTTCATGAACCAAAAAAAAAAAAATTGGAAAAAAGAAAAGGAACATTTTTTTTTTCTTATGTTTATGCAACTGGGTTTTTTAAAGAAGAAAGTTTTCTATTTGCTTATGATTGTTCTAGATTTCGATCTTTCAGCTTGTATTTGGTTGATTTTCTTAAAGCAGATGTGGACTATTTAGTGTGAGTTTTGTTAGAGTGAGTAGAGCTTTATTATAATGAGATTGTTGTTTTTTTGTTGCAATAGGTGAAATACTTTATTCCTTGTTCTAGGTGATTTTGATCATCCATGATTTATTTTACAATTGGAGTTTTCAATTTTGAAAAGCAATCACAGGGAGTAGAACATCAGAAAATGAGGTTTTTAAAAATTAATCCCAACTCACTTTTATTATTACTACTTTATCTGGATCTGGTCATTTGTTGATAAAGAGTTGAAAAGTGATTGAAAGATCACTTCTCTAGATAATGTTCAAAGCCTTATAGACCTTAGGATTTTGAGTTTTGAGATTTGTGGAACTAATCCTGCCTTTATATGTGCAACCAGGAACATAGCCCATAGACCACCTGCTGAGCCACATGGCCATGTTTCGATAAATGTTTACATAACCAAAGTGTTCCATTGCTTTGTACTTTCATTTTTCATACTTAAAGTGGTAAATATTCTTGATGATCCATTGCAGTTTTACCCCCTCTTGGTTATGTATTGTGCTAGTTGTGTGTGAATTCCTTATAATTTGGAACCCTTTATAGTTTATTTCTTTGAACTTTTTCATGAGGATGCGTACCCTCAAACTTAGGGATTTTGTGATGAAGGTGCTCTAGATTCTAATTTTCTTTTACTCATTTGCTCTCTCAATTTGTGCATATTTCAGGTCCTGTTGCTGAGGACATGTTTCATTGGCAAGCCACAATCATGGGTCCTCCAGATAGTCCATATACTGGTGGGGTTTTCCTAGTCACTATCCATTTCCCTCCAGATTACCCTTTCAAGCCACCTAAGGTGTTTCAGTGATCTAGTTGTCCTGCAACATTTGGATTTTTCGCCTTTTCTTTTTGGTAATAGACAACACTATATGGGTTTCTTATATGTTCATCATGATGTGTTTTGCAGGTTGCTTTTAGGACAAAAGTTTTCCACCCAAATATTAATAGCAATGGAAGCATATGCCTTGACATATTGAAGGAGCAATGGAGCCCTGCCCTAACTATTTCCAAGGTTCGTATTCCATTTGGCAAATGTCCTATTTCTTGAATCAATCCAGCCTCTGTAGAAATATTACAAGGAAAAATGGTGTAATGCTAGTTGTGAAAGTTATGGCACCCTGGAAATTCAACTAATTGTTTATCTTCTAATTTTACCCTCAACATTTATGAAAATGTAATTACTGAATAGGTCATTGCTTAATTGCATTCATTGAGACTTTCCAATTAAAATTGCAAGGAAGTTGAAATATTTTATGATTCCCAAATTTAGGTGTTGCTTTCTATTTGTTCGTTGTTGACGGACCCAAATCCTGATGATCCTTTGGTGCCTGAGATTGCCCACATGTACAAGACGGACAGGAACAAGTATGAGACCACTGCGAGGAGCTGGACTCAGAAGTATGCCATGGGCTAACTGTGTTTTGGTATGTAAGAGGGAAGGAGGGCCTTTAGCTTTGAAAATGCTTGTCTTTAAATTTTCTACATGAATTAGTTTAATCTGTCTTTCATGTCCTATATCGGATTAACTAGAGGTCTAATATGCACCATCAAGAGAAGGAAAGATATACTTTGTTTTTGAGATGCTTGTGTATGTATAGTTAATCTTTGAAACGTTCCCTGAACAATTGATATTTCACATTTATATTTCTTAGAACTTCCGTGGACGCCGTCATTTAAATTATGTAACATTTCTGCTTTTGCTGGGAAGAAACAAAATTCTGGGTGGGATTTCGTAAAGCATCCCAATCTACAGTGTTCTTTCTGGTGGAATTGTGTGTTTAAACTGCTGTCCTGCTATTTTTAGGATGATCTCTGTATGAATAGTTGATTGTGAAGCGCGCGAGGATTCATTTTCCCTGGTTTGCTTCGAGGATTGTCCAGCCTATAAGAAAAACAAGGACTTTGCTACTAGTACAGTTTTCTTTACACCTTTGTTGACACACCTTTGTTGACTGATGTTGAGATGACTTGCATTTTGGCCCTTGATTTAAATTTCGTTTGTTCAAATCAAGGGCCAAAATGATGCCACCTCAGAATCTGTCCACAAAGGTGTAAAGCAGTTTTTATACAATTTTATACAAGTAGCTTAATTGGAAAAACAATCCCGTTTTGTGCTGCCAATTGAATTCTTCATTTTTCATTCATACTTTAAACATGCTCTCGCAGTTTTGCCACCACTGAGTTAACGTAGGCATCTCATTCTATGTCCTGAGGATCCTTGTAGCCAAACTGAACCAAACACCTATAAACCCTTCCAAGTTTTAATTTCCCAAAATTGCTCCTTTCTTCTGGTAGAACAGTTTTGATTCGAGAGTTCTAACAGTGACAACACAATAGTTTCGCAAACAGAGTTTGTATTCTGAATGAAATGAGGGACAAGGGCTGATTCAGAAATTTATGTTGACAAGGCTGAAATATAGGGTAATTATATTCAAGCTACAGTTTTTATTATTACACCACATTTCAATGACAATAAACGTCCACAACCTTTGCTCATTCTTGCACTTGCATTCCCAACTTTTTTCTCCACATTTTTTTATCCCTGACCCAAAAATAATTTGCATATTTTATTGATGATTGTTTCTAACACAAAAGTATGTTAGGAAGACGTGAAAATACTTATGTCTCGCATTTTAAGTCACGTTTGGAGAATATTTGGATAAAAAGCATCATTAGAGACAAGACATACTAATTTAATTGAAGTTAAGAAATTGAATGCTACGGAAAAAAAATAAAAAATAAAAATAAAGACACAAGTGCAAAAATTAGCAAAAATTTAGGAACTTTTATTTTAATTAAAATTAAAATGTGATGTACATAGTTTTAATAAAACTATTCATAGTGAAGACAATTGGTAATCGTCTTATGTTATATATAAATAATAGTTTGTTATTTGATATATGAGACAATAAAAAATTATTATATTAATGCATTAAATAACAAATTGTTGTGTATGTCACGTAGGGCAATACTGGTAGTCTTTACTAGAATAACATTATTTGTAGTAAAGATTGTGGTGTGAATATAATTACCCTGAAATATAAAATAGTTCATAGCTAAAATAAATATCGTTCATAACATTTATGTATGTTTTAAGATATAGTCCATGTTTGGTAGGGATTAAAATCTTTATTTTCATTTAAATCAAAGTTTACAATTAATTTTAATCACACATTTCATCGAACTCACATTTTAAACTATATATTTTATTAAAATTTATTAAAATATGCTAATAAAATGATTTTAATCTCCATCAAACAAGGATATATTAAATTTGTTTCATTACTCTTGAATAAATTACTATAAAAGATACTTTTAAAGTAAATAATGCTTTTCACTTTTAAAAGCTCAACCATAATTGAAATTAAAATGTTTGTAAATAAAGCAAGATTGAACTTGTCCCAAGCTGTTAGAATTATTGTTGAAAAATCAAGAGAAGGAACCATAGATGAATAAATTGGAAAAAAGGGAAGAAAAACAATTTTGGCGCCACATTATTGGCCTATGCGACCGCATAGGCCATTGTGGCTTGCGGTCGCATAGGCGACCGCAGGGATAACTTTGGGCTGCACTGCTATAACTATGCGGTCGAATAGTGTAAAAATCCGACCGTTAGTTTGGATTTTTTCGAATTTTCTGGTGGTTTTTCTTATGAAGCTATGCATCTTTTCCATATATATTGACACCATTTCGTACAAGAATGATTGAGGACTATATATACATGTTAGTTATCATTCCTAATTAATTGAAATCATTCCATTATTCATCCAACTCATTGAAATATAATCCATTCTTTCACATAATCATTCTAATCCTTTTTCACTTGTTCTATTTGGAGAATCACCTTTTGCTTTTGGTGTTTTTCGTTCAAGGGTTGAAATCTTACAAACAATTTGCTATTTTCATCCTTAAAAGCATAGAGAATGAGACAAATATCGTTTGAGGACAACGATTATATTTTCGTGATCAAGTCTTGTTTCGTTATCCTTTTTTTCCTTTCATCTTCTTTTGGTTTCCATTGCTGTATTCCTATATAATTTTTCTATCATTCTCAAACGATATTCCATAATTTACTGTGATGGAAATGAAGTCAACACTTGCTACTATCAAGATGATGAATCAAGACTTGGTACGCTTAGATCGATTCGACGGTGCAAACTTCACAAGATGAAGAAGATACTAATGAAATTCGTGCGGAAAGAAAGAAGAAGGAAGATGATGAATTGATATGTCGTGGCCACATTCTAAATGCGCTATCGGATCGCTTGTATGACCTCTACACCAACACCACTTCGGCAAAAGAAATTTGGTACGCACTTGAAAGTAAATATGCCGAAGAGGAAGGTAAGAAGAAATTCTTAATTTCTAAATATTTTGATTTCAAAATGCTTGATAACATTCCGTTATTGCCTCACGTACATGAACTACAAGTTATAGTCAATAAATTGAAAGCAGTGAAGATCGAACTTCCCGAAACTTTTCAAGTGGGAGCAATTATTGCTAAACTCTCAGGATCTTGGAAAGGTTATAGGAAGAAGATACTTCATAATTCCGAATATTTCTTTTTGGAGCAAATACAAAAACACCTTCGCATAGAGGAAGAATCAGGAGCAAGAGATAAGGCTGAAAGTTCTTACGATAGCTTTTCGAAAGCTAATGCCATGGATAATATTGACAACTCCAACAAATATAAGAAGAAAGGAAAATCTCCTGGTCCTAAAAAGGATCAAGGGAAGTTCAAAAATTAAGTCCAATGGACCTTGCTACATTTGTAGAAAGTCGGGACATTATGCTAGAGATTGTAAGCACAAAAAACAATCTAGAAGGACAAGTGAATTCCATTGATGAAATTATCGCTATAGTGAGCGAAATCAATGCAATCCATGAGAAAGTTTCGGGATGGTGGTATGACACCTGTGCAACCATCCATGTTTGCTATGATAAGTCTCTCTTTAAAACTTATCATGACATTCACGATAGTCAAGAAATTCCAATGGGAAATGAAGGAAGTCAAAGGTGATTGGCAAAGGAAACATGGAAATTATTTTCACTTCGGGAAAGAAGATAACTTTGACCAATATCCTTTATGTACCTGAAATGAATAGGAACTTAGCAATTGGAGTTTTGTTAGAAAAATCTGAAATAAAAACTGTTTTTGAATCCGAGAAACTTGTATTCTAATAAAAACAAGTCATTTGTGTATGTTGTCGATTCTTTTAATGATACAATGTGACATTAATAACGTAGAAAAATGTGAAACTTGAATTAAATCTATAATGATTAAAAAGACATTTCATAGTGTAGTAAGATCAACATGCTTACTAGAAATTATTCATTTTGATATATGTGAATTGAATGACATGATTACTAGATGAGATAATATATTTTATTACATTTATTGATAATTGTTCTAGATATACATAGGTGTATTTATTAAAATATAAGGATGAAACTTTTAGTGTCTTTAAAACTTATAAAACTGAAGTTGAAAATCAATTAGGTGGAGAATAGTTTTCAAATGAATTTAATTCATTTTGTGAATAAAATGGTATAATACATCAATGTTCCGCCCCTCGAACACTTGAACAAAATGGTTTAGCTGAAAGAAAGAATATGACATTCTTAGAAATGAATCAATGATTAATACTGTGTTGCTAAATTCTGGATTGCTATATAACTTATGGGGTGAAGCCTTACTTAGTGCTTGTCATATAGTAAATAAGATTCTTTTAAAAAAGAATAAGACTTCTCCATATGAGATTTCGAAAGGAAGGAAACCTAATGTCAATTATTTTTTAGAGTGTGGGTGTGTTTTGCTTACTATAAGAAAATGGATTCTAAGATAACAAAATTAGGTCTCAGAGGTATTAAGTGTGCCTTTGTGGGATATTCTTTAAATAGCAAGGCCTATAGGTTATTAAACCTATAAACGAATGTTATAATAGAATCAAGGGATGTGGAGCTCTTTGAGAATGTATTGGAAACAAGAAATTCTCAAAATAACGAGATGCAGTTTCTTGGAAGTCTAAGAAACAAACCATTACTCACTCAACAATGGAGTTGGAGTTTGTAGCATTGGCTGAAGTTGGAAAAGAGGCTGAATGGCTAAGAGATTTGTTATATGAAATACCTTTCGATATAAATGATATTTCTTCAATACCTATCTTGTGTGATAGTCAAGCTACTCTTGCTCGAGCCTATAACGAAATATATAATGGAAAGTCTAGACGCACGAGTCTAAGACACGAGTATGTAAGGAAATTAATTTAGCATGGAATAATTTCTCTTATATTTGTTAAGTCTAGTGAGAACTTAACAGATCCGTTTACTAAACCTCTTACAAGAGAGTTTGTAAGATCGACATCAAATAGGATGTGGTTTAAACTCTTTAAATAAATTCACCAATGATAACAACCCTACCAAAATATACTAAACAAGTATATGAAGGTTTAAGGGGTAATAACAAATCATTTAATAAGTGGATGGATCTCAACACAATTAAAATTACTAAACCCTATCGTTGATGAATAGTGTTGGTTGTTATTGTTGGAGGGTTGAGTTATAAACTCTTAATGAAGTTCAGTACGGAGTACAAGTATCTCTAAAAGTAACAAAGATGCTGGAAGAATTTCGCCTATGTGAACTTCGAGGTGGTGCCGACTCATTAGAGAGTTGGAGTTTCTATCTTTAAAAGCTCAAAGAAATAGGATAAGTGCAATGCCATATTCGCCCTAAGCGAGTTAAAGGAACTTGTGAAAATTTAACATTGTGTGTGTGATTTTATCGGTATTGTCATATGGAATAACTGGTTCAAAGCGTTTTAGCTACCTGGAATTTCGATAATATTTTGTAAGATCTACTCTATGGTTAGATTCAAATCGAAAGATATCTAACTCTTATACATAAGTGTTGATATTTGATTAGGTGATTAGAGTTGATTTTGAACAAGTGGGGGATTGTCAGAATCTTGTTAAATGTTGTTCAAAATCAGTAGAGAAAACAATGAATGGAGATTGTGGATGAAAATTTGAAAAGATGAAAGAAAATCACGGATTGGTGCCTTCAAAATGGTCTATGCGACCGCATAGACCTTCAAGGCATGTGATCGCATAGACCTCTTCAGGGAATTAATGGGCGACCAATGCTATAACTATGCGACCGCATAGTTATAGCCTATGCGGTCGCATAATGTAAAATTTTGACAGTTGGATTCAAGATGTTAGTGGTTTTCTTGTGAAGTAATATATATTTTCACCATGGTTTGGAACCATTTCATATAGGAATGATTGAGTACTATAAATATGAGTTAATTATCATTCCAAAGACACTTTTTAATCTCTTGATATCATTCTTTTTCATCCAAAATTCTGGCCATTTTATTACTTTTCATATAATCACTTATATATCCTTTTTCACTTGTTCATTTTGGAGAATCACTTAAAAGTTTTTGTATTATTCATTTCTAGGTTTAAATCCTACAAGCTATTTGTCTTTTAATTCTTAAAAGCTTTGGTGGAGGAGGTAAATATCGTTTGAGGACAACGAATCACATTTCGTAATCAAATCTTTTTATTCGATATCATTTTCTTTCATCTTCTTGTTCATTTTGGTTTCCATTGCTGTATTCAATAATTTTTCTATCAGGAGACGGCGGCTTGAGATATTATTAGCCAATCTCCAATCCATTCCTTTTAAAATTAATTCATGAATATTTGGAGACAGACAAGGGAAATTATGACGTTGGTAAATAAAAGTTGATAGTATCCTATGCATGCAATAAATTTATCCAGTTCCAACCATTATTGAGTATTATTTTCGTATTTAAGTTTTAACCTTAACAGTATGAACTCGTTCATATCCAACAATAAATTAAAAAAAAACAATTAAATCATATGAATGGGAGAACACTAAATTGGTGGTTTAGGGTGGATTGAAATCAGATACACTACATTTTCATAACAAACTAAAGAAGTGGAAAGTGAAAGACCATAACCTAAATCTAAAAAACTTTAGGAAGTTAGTGTTCGCTTATTCTGCAGTGTGTACAAATTGTAACAAATATTAATTGAAAGTTACAGACTACCAAATTAACGACTACAAAGTTACCGAATGATTATTAATTATCCGTTTTTAGTTTTGACCATACGTGCGGAATTATTCTATTAAAAGCAACAAATCACTTTTTAATAGTTTCTAAATGATTAAGCATACACATCCAATTTCTCTATGTTTGAATACCGTAATTTGTAATATAGAAAGCAATAAAAAACACCAATAATTGTTGACGGAGAAACCCAATCTAGGAAAAACTTCGGGACCAAATTAGTTACCTCCACTATAGACAATATGGATTACAGTTTGTTTCTAGCCTAGCAAATTTCACTAGTTCCCGCTATTGTAATTTCTGTAATCTCTAAGATCTGTTGTACCCACCAACTTCCCGATCTTCTACAATTGTCTCTTCCAAGTGGAATTTCAAGAATCTCTAATTCTTGTGCTTTTCCTGTACTTGCAGTCCACTTCTCCCAATTCCAGACCGAGATAGTACCTTACTTAAAGTGTTAAGGAAATCAGGTGTTTTGGATTCACGAACCTTGATGTTTTCTCAAAACTTGGTTGCCGGATCTCAAGAATAATATAAATGATTCAACTAATTAATTGTGTTCTTGGATCTTTCAAAAGATGATATGAATATGTTATACCTATGAGGCACAATGAGACAACCCACTATTTTCGTGCAAGAGCATTTGTATTTATAGTTGGAGGTGTATGAGCCGTGTAAAACTCTCCAAAATTGCGAACTACGATTAGTCGCGTAACACTGTCGCTCGAGCGACGCCTGGGTGATAAGCGAGCGACAATGGTTCTATTTCTGTCGCTCGAGCGAAGGCCAAACGTGAGGTTAGCGAAATTCCGGTGCCGCTTCTTCTTTGTTTCCAAACTGGAACTCAAACCCTAGGCTATCTAACTCAACTATACAAAACTGCACTCATTGACTTTTGCACATGTTCAATTAAATCCTTTTTGTTCACAGAATCATCAATTACAATATTGAACCTAACATTAAAGTGAAAATTTAAGTTATAATATCATTCTCACATAAACTATTTACCTACTATCAATTTTCATTATAATCATAGTTTCAATTTGAAACACGCTGCAAAAGGGCTTTTGCAGCGTTTTTTGGCCGCGACAAAAGCCCTTTTTTGGTGTAGTGTCTCCCAATTCCCGACCGAGATAGTACCTTACTCAAAGTGTTAAAGAAATCAGGTGTTTTGGATTCATGAACCTTGATGTTTTTCCAAGACCTGGTTGCCGGATCTCAAGAATAATATAAATGATTCAACCAATTAATTGTGTTCTTGGATCTTTCAAAAGATGATATGAATATGCTATACCTATGAGGCACAATGAGACAACCTACTATTTTCGTGCAAGAGCATTTGTATTTATAGTTGGAGGTGTATGAGCCGTGTAAAACTCTTCAAAATCGCGAACTACGATTAGTCGCGTAACACTGTCGCTCGAGCGACGCCTTGGCGATAAGCGAGCGACAATGGTTCTATTTCTGTCGCTCAAGCGATGGCCAAACGTGAGGTTAGCGAAATTCCAGTGCCGCTTCTTCTTTGTTTCCAAACTCGAACTCAAACCCTAGGCTATCTAACTCAACTATACAAAACTGCACTCATTGACTTTTGCACATGTTCAGTTAAGTCCTTTTTGTTCATAGAATCATCAATTACAATATTGAACCTAACATTAAAGTGAAAATTTAAGTTAGACTATCATTCTCACATGAACTATTTACCTACTATCAATTTTCATTATAATCATAGTTTCAATTTAAATTAATATGATAACCAGATAATGATTAAGAATTGAATTTGATTAAAATTATAATAATCTAATTTAACTAAATCAACTTGTGCTTAAAGACTTCGTGAAAGTTCATGTGATGAAGTAGTTAAGAATTTTGATTTCACTAAAATTATTTAGCATTCATTTAATCCAACACTATTCAGCTCTTTTTCAAATGTGTTAATATCGAATTAATCACTTTAGCTAACGATCTTTCTAAGTAAAATTAATATTATTCACATGTCAGAATTTACTATATCTTTATGTATATTTATACACAAACAAAACATTATTTCACATGAATTCAATCAAGATTGAATAAATTATAAGAATATATATCTTCCAATCTCTTATCAAAACTTGTATCATTTTTTGCATGAATTAGATAAATATATCTTCTCGATCTCAATTCTATTCGCAAACCAAGCAACGGAATATCATTAAACGCATAATAAACAATTATAACATAATCGAATTTGCATTTTAAGCACACAACTAGTTATATATTTTCTTGTCGGAATGAGATTATAAAAAAATGTATTGATAGATTCTCACTTTACGCAATATCAACATTTTCGACAATGTAATGTGATGGATGAGTTCAAAATCAAGAGTGTAGATGTCGTCACATGAAATAGTGCAAAGAAATACGCAAGGAAAAGTGTAAGCCCTTGTTGGAGCTCCATTTAAATCAAATTTTGGAGAAAAATGTATTTTGTAATAGTGTTTTTTTGCAATAATGTGATGGATGAGTTCAAAATCAAGAGTGTAAATGTCGTCATGTGAAATAGTGCAAAGACAGACATAAGGAAAAGTGTAAGCCCTTGTTTGAACTCCATTTAAATCAAATTTTGGAGAAAAATGTATTTTGCAATAGTGTTTTTTTGCAATAATGTGATGGATGAGTTCAAAATCAATAGTGTAGATGTCGTCACGTGAAATAGTGCAAAGAAAGACGTAAGGAAAAGTGTAAGCCCTTGTTTGAGCTCCATTTAAATCAAATTTTGGAGAAAAATGTATTTTGCAATAGTGTTTTTTTTTTTTAAGAATGTGTGGGTAAAAAAGAAAAAAGTTTTCGATTTACATATGATATTATTTTATTGGAGATTTTGTGGTTGAAAATAAAAGAGAGAAAAATGTATTTTGAATAAAATAGAGCCCCATTTTTTCAGTAAAACGTATTTTGGAATAGTGGATTATTGGAGAATGTGTTGTTAAAAAGAAATAGAGAAAAATGTATTTCTAAAAAAAAGGTATAAAAAAAGAGCTCAAGATTGTTTTTTAAAATCCAGACTCATTTCTATATAGGCCGTTCGGTAGGGATTAAAATTTAAAATATGGCCATATTTTAAATTTTAATCTTATTTTAATTTTAGCAATAACGATGATATTTTTAATTTTAATCCAATTTTAATCCCAATCGAACGGCGTATAAAATCAATTTTTTTCTAACCCTATTTTTACAGTCGGATATGCAATCTCGACCTTCTACCCCATGTCCATTAAACAACACAAAATTGCGAAACAATACACTTAAAATCAGATCAACCAAGGAGCTAAGATGAATGGTGCTGGAGTACTATTGCCCCTTGCCAATACTACCACGGACGCATTCCGCCGCGTACCTCTTTTAACAACAACCAGAATTACAAGAAAATCATCCTCCTCGACCAGAAATTCGCTTGCAATTGAGGCCGTAGAAGGCCAGGCCTCGCCTGATACTACGGCCGAACCAGTTGCCCGCCGCCTCATATTGCTCCGGCATGCCCATAGTTCGTGGGAAAATCGTTCCCTCCGAGGTATTGTTTCTCTTTGCAACTGAAATTGCTCTTGCTGAGGAATTACTTAATTTTTGCGTGTTGTACGTTGTGAGAACTACTGTGGATAACGTATAAATTGGAGAGAGGAGGAGGAACTCTGGGTAATGTACGGAAGCACTAGTTGATACTCATTTTTGCTGAGTTTTATTCTCGTATTATACTGCTTCCTTTAGCATGAGATAATTTTCCTTTAAGCCACCATTATCCATCGTTATTAAATTTTACTGCATCAAATTTTTGGTTAAGTGCTGGCTAAATTTTCATATTGTCACTACAGTACTTCCATTGAGAAATAGCTCTTTCTTGGTGCCGTATGCCCTTCTTTGACAATGGTTCTTTCCAAACTCCTTTTTTCTCGTACTTATTTTTAACCAAGTATTCTCATAGTTAAATATTATTGACCTACTTTTTAACCTGACTTACACCAAAAATTTACAAACTTATTCTTTCCAAAGAGGATGAAGTTACCAAATGAAAGGAATACATCGTGATATTCTGCCTAGCAAAGCATTCTATTGTATTCTATTCTAACTACTGATTATAATTTATAATTCCATTTTTTATTGAATAGACCATGATCGCCCTTTGAGTAAATCTGGACAAGCTGATGCAGTCAAAGTCTCACACAAACTTCAACAATTGGGCTGGATTCCTGAACTAATACTCTCAAGGTTAGGATTTTCTCTGGATTCCAGTTACAGTTGAATAGAGAAATGAATATATTGTTCTGTGGATCTTTTGCTCACTATTGTTGAACTGCGTAGTGATGCACAGCGGACACGGGAAACGCTGAAAATTATGCAGGAGCAAGTTCTAGGCTTTCTGGAAGCCAAGGTTCATTTCATTTCAAGCTTTTACTCAATTGCAGCCATGGATGGACAGACAGCCGAACATCTTCAGCAGGCTATCTGTAAATACTCAAAGGACAATATATTTACTGTCATGTGAGTTCTGCTGACTGTGCAACTGCTTTGGCATTTGTGGCCTTGTAGGTGTAGGTGAAGTACTATGTGTGCATCATGCCTCTTGAGATCATAAGAGACTTGAGGCCATTTTTTATCTGCATAGAATGAAGACAGTATACTTTTCTTTTATACATATCCTTCTTACTGTTGATTATAAAATTTGTTATTCAACTATAATTGATTGCCTTTGCTTGTAATGGTGAGTGTCTGCTATAATATAACTGAAGCTGTGAGCAGCTCTTTTCTTTAATATTCACTCGACTGGACATTCAAATTTATGCAAAATGGCACCCTTATGTCTGTTCTCTGGTTTGTTCTTTCTAAAGTTTGATTTCTTTCTAAAGAGAACAACTTCATAAAAAAGGAAGATTATTTCCCAGAGGGCCTCTCTTCGATGTGTAGACTTACCTAACCTTGAAGGTCCTATAATAGTTCAAAATGAAATTCATGCATCATCCGAGCGTGTTGATCTTCGAGTAATTGTCCAGGTGTATGGGGCATAATAGGGGATGGGAGGAGGCAGCCTCTGTGTTATCTGGTGCTTCCATCGAACTGAAAACTTGCAATGCTGCTCTGCTTGAAGCCACTGGAAAATCATGGGAAGAGGTAAGGATTCTTTATCCTTCAATTTATCTTTGCTTCATACTATCATTACAAAATTCAGCTATTTTTACGTATCTTAGGACTTATCCATTTGCAATTCATTCGAAAAGGAAATTCGAAACTGATAAGGATGAACTAATAATTGAAGTTTATCTTAGGCTGCAAGAGAAGTGCTACCTTCTAGTTACTATACATAGCCTCTTGTTAAATAGTAACTCTTCCCGGTGGAAAGGTTTTGCAGATATATAACACATTGAAACTCTTGCACTGCACAAATAACTCACGTCTTGCTCACAAAATTTTCTGAATATGACTCTAGTTACATTATGCCTTGTCCTCATACAAAACAACCTAACTTATAAGTTGGAGAATTAGATTGCAGAAACCATGACCGTCAATTAAGGGGCAAAATGCTGAACATCCCCATGTGATCAGGAAAGCAACTATGAACTCCCTCACGCTTCTACAAGACTTGCTACTGAAACCCCCTGTTACTAGTCCTGGATGAATACACTAACTGTAAGCGTGAAAATGTCTTAGATATGACTTCCGTGAAAGAATTATTTTTCCCCTGTTATTTAATAATCAAAATTGGTAAAGTAAATATTATGTGCTTGTCAAGGGCTTTTGTTTATTTTTTATTTTTCTTCCTTTTATATTTGTTTATTTTATAATCTATTTTAATCATTTTCGATTGAGTTCTTGTTGTGTCTTTTTATAACACATGGCCTCTCAATTTAAATATTAGCTAAATAAATCTTTATGAACATGTTTAACAAATTGATCTATTTCTACAGAGCATGTTTAACTCCATTTTTTGCCCAAAATGAATTTTGGAATAGTATTTTGATGCAGAATTTGTGGTTAAAAAATAAGGAAAAATTTTGTGTTTTTCGTGTAATATTATTTATTGAAAAATGTGTGGTTGAAAATAAAAAAGAGAAAAATGTATTTTGGAAATAATGGGGGACCAAACAAAGGCTGAGTTTAAATACAATTTGTTAACCTAATATTTATATCTAAATATCAAGATTCAAAAGTAAATAAATATTGGCCCACCTGCCCCAACCGCACCGAATTTTGAGCCATTTCAATGTAGCATGACATGCATCGGACCCTAACCCCGAACCAAACCTAGACAATAGAAGCGGTAAGTGTTCTAGTCAATGAAGATTCAGCCTGTAGTTTATTTTATTTTCCGCGTTTAAACTAATTATAATGGTGGGATCAATGTCAATGTCTAGATGCCTGCCTTCAGCTTGGGTATGGCGAGGAACAAGACTTCCGCTATCAGTAGCGACCTCCATCATTGCATATACAACCACCTCCCCAACCAACCACTAACATGGTTGCCAACATCTAACAACTCCATTTGGTAGGAGACATGTTAACCAATGGATTTATCTTAACAAAGCATTCTTTCAATCTGATGGTGGTGGACCATAACAAGAAGTTGGGTATGGTATATTTGTGCCCTAATTTGACCATATAATCTGCTGCTGCCGTTGGTGGTGGCTGCTGTGATAATGCATTGGATAGCCCTGTACCGGACTCCCTATTTACGAGAAGACTAAAGTTATCTAGGCGGGCCTTCTTTGTCCCCATTATAACAAAGCCATCTACATTCTTTTGGTCAGCCTTACACCTATTATTGAAGAAGGTGGATGAGTTATGTGGGGGTAAAGGTGTTCTACTAGATAAATTGGCGATCTTGTTATCACCACATCAGGGTGTGAAGATAATATTTAAGATGAAGACAATAGGGCAAAAGGTTGAATCATGAAAAATTGTAAAGTGCCTGGACTAATAATTAATAGATGAAACCGACCCAAAATCTTCGGATATTTAATAAATAGAACCGTCGGGTCCAAATATAATTATGAAACTGTTTGGGTTCGGTTCCGTTCGGTTTCGTACCATAATTAAATTTTTTAACATTTATTGCAACAATAGCTAAATATAAATAATGACATGTTCATTCATAGCTTTTACAAATTAACGTAGCCCAATTTAAAAACATATAAATAAAAAGTTGTCCAATAAGATTTAATGTATACAAATACCAAAAAGTAGATACTAATATTAAATCATCAGTGATTCATATCAATAATTTATTTGTTTCAAGCAGCTTGCATAAGAATGAAATATAAATTAAAAATTATAAAAATAAAATATTTTTATTTTAAGTATTTACAATGGTTGATAAACTAAATTAAAGTAGTTGCCGCTGTCGGTGAAATGAAGGAGTTTCAAAATCGATTTGGGAATGGGGATATATGTTTTAAAATTATCAAATGATTTGAGTTTATACGGAGTGGACGCTGCTTATCAAATGAAAGGGGAAGGATAAAGCCCAAATGTTGGGCTAACAAAAAATTAATTTGGCTGGACTGGCTGGTTTGTTTAATTAATTTGCTAATTTGTTTGAAACAAATTAAAATAATTTAATATAAAAAATTAAAAAATTTATTTAGATTCGATTCTTATTCGGTTTTTGGTCTAGAACTGAGAAACGATCCAAACTCATCGGTTCTCGATTCAAATACTCGTGCGGGTAATTAACTTATGAAAAATCGCTCGGTTCAGTTGGGGTTCGGTTCAGGAGTTTTGTCTACCGAAACCAAGACTAGGAATTTTTAATGAATTGGATAAATGGGAAAACAGGTTAAGAGGGCATTATCAATATAGTTTATCTCAGATCGGATGGTCTGTTTTAATCTTTCATGGTTGCCAGCTTTTTGTGTTCTTCAGTAGCAGCAATGCAAAATCAAAGTTTCTTTTTGGTTCTCTTTTATCCCCTCCTAATGTCATTTATTTCATCTTCAGGCATTTTCTTCAGCGGGATTTGGTGGTTGGAAGCTCCAGGCTGTTGTGAAACCTGACTGATTTTTAGCACTTAATTCAGTTCAGACCAAAATATCATCATAGCTTTGGACCATGCATACAGACCAGAGCATACATTAAATTTATGGCTGGGAGGACTGGAAATGCAGGTTCCTCTTTCCTGGCTGTCCATCATAATTGACGTCAACCAATGTTAATATCTTACCTACCAAGTAAACCCTACTTGTGAGCGAATCTATCATTTGGATAAGAGATGGAATGAGAAGATGTTGAAACAGGATTTACCATCATCATTAATTGTTGATTTAACCTTGGTGCTGAATCAACGTGTTCTGTGGACAGTGAAATTCTGTTATGCTTCTCAACAAAATTTGTGGCAAATCATTGAAGAACTCGGAATGGTACGAAATTGACTCAAATATATCCATAATTTGACAAAATTGTAACTTTTAAAGCATACATTTCTTATATTGTAATAAACAATGCTTTATCATGTCAATGCTTTATCATGTACTAAATCAAGATTGTACACGATCGTTTACAACTTAAAATCATGTGTGGTCAGTGTTTGCTCATATGTGCCAGTCATTGAAAACGAAGTGTCTAGGGAATTGTAGTGGGATTGAAATCGCCTTTTCTTTTATGTTGGATGTAGGACGAGTCTTCAGGAATTGACTTCCCAATCATAACATTGCTTTACGTGAAGGGAAGTGCACTTAAATGTGTGTTTGCGTGTAGCAGGAAAAAGTAATTGTGAAGGTTTTTTCGGCATAATGGACTAATGTTTTTCGCCTCGTATCTTTAGGCCTGTTTGAATATCTTTTGCTTTTTGTAGTAGAGAAAAAGTACTTTTTTTTTCACGCCTCTTTTCTTTAGGTTTGCTTGGAATATCTTTTGCTTTTTGTAGTAAAGCATTCCGATGAAATCACATTGTGTTAGCTTCCTTAAAAAACTCTTTTAGCTAAACAAAATGTTTTTAGAAAATTATTTAAATAAGCTTAAAACCAAGCATGTTTGATAGTTGTTTATAATCGGTTTAAATTATAAACGATAGAATGAGGGTAGATACGTGTGAAATATTGGTGAGCATAATGAAATGTGTGGATAAAAAATGGTTTGAAAGTAGTTTTGGCTTTTTACAACCTCGGCCAAACATGCCCTTAATTTGAGTTAAATCTCTTGGCCCTTGCTTGACAATTATTGAAAAAAACTCTTTTTTTGTCAAACTTATTGTTAACCATACGTTCTGACAATAAAATATTTTATATGTAAATTAAAAAAAAAAATTCCTACTTTTTAATCTCACATTCTTCAAAAAATTATTATTCTAAAACTCATTTTCTCGTTAATGCTTTTCAAACAAGACCTGGGCTCCATTTTATCAAGAAAGTACATTTTGGAACAGTAAAAAATTGGAGAATTTGTTCATCTTTTTAATTCTTTTCAAAACCGTTTGCGTGTAAAATTATTTTATGAAAGAAAATGTAGTTAGAAATAAGTATTGAAAAAATGAATTTTGAGAATAATGATATTCAAACATGGGCTTAATATGCTTTTAGTTAGATGCGAATTCACAACAATATACTCAAAAATTAAAATATTTATACATGGATCCAACACGAAATAAATTATAGTGTAGCCGAAATAAGTTGAGTGGAAATTACAGCATACCAGAATTTTAAACTTCCAATTTCAAAATTCAGATTTACAAGTTTTTATTTCAAAAACTAGATAATTAAAATTTTAATAATTTAATTTTTTAAAAAGATAACATTAAAACAAAAGAAACCCCGATTCCAACTCCCAGCAAACCCTAAATCTCTCTCCATTTTACATTTCTCCCTCCATGTTATTGCCTTGTTCGGTACAGATTAAAATCCAATTAAAATTGAAAATATGACCGTTATTGAGTCTCCCTCGTCTAATAAAAGTCAACAATAACGACTATTTTTTCAATTTTAATCCGATTTTAATCCCTACCAAACAGGCCCTATNAGATTAAAATCCAATTAAAATTGAAAATATATCCGTTATTGGGTCCTACTCGTCTAATAAAAGTCAACAATAACGGCTAATTTTTCAATTTTAATCCGATTTTAATCTCTACCGAACACGCCCTATATCTTTATCCCTCTCCATACCTACCCCTCTCTATTCCGGTAGGTTGGTCAGCGCCTTGTAGTGGCGCTACGTGTGAAGGTGGCGCTCTTCCTAAGTGTTTCCTTGAAGACCCCGCTGACCTTCGATCACCGCAGCAGTGCTATTTGCTATCCGTTAGCAATTCACATATCTCGAATCGACACTACAGCTTCAAAATTCGTCTGGTTGAAGCAGAAAAAGAATAAGATGCACCAAGACTATAGTTATGTGTTTTGCAATTGCTGGTAGCGATGTGGTAGTAATAGTAGTGGCGGTGATTCTGTGGTGTGGTGTGGTGGTGGTGATAGTGTATTGGTTTTGCGGTGATGGTGTTCAATGCGATGCAGTGCGATTTGCGGTGGTGTTGTGTAGTGGTGGTTGGGTTCGGTGGTGTTGTGTGCAGTGGTTGGGAGTGGTGGTGATATGCGGAAGTGGTGTGCGGTGGTTGGGTTCGATCATGTTGTGTTTGGTGGTTGGCTGTGGTCGGGGTGTTGTGTGCTGTGGTTGGGTGCGATGGCGATGACCAGTAGTTGGGTATAGTGCTGCAGTGGTTGTGATATGTGGTGATTGAGTGCGGTGAAGTGTGACTAATAATTTTAGATTTGATTTTTTGGTGGTGGTGACTGATAATGTTGGCTATGGTGTTGGTAAGTTAGTGGTGGTGGTGGTGGTCGGAGGTAATGGTGAGATGTTGGTGGCGATGGGTCTATCGAGGCGATGGTGGATCTGGCGCGACGGTGTGGTGGTATTTTTCTGCGATGTGTTGATTTGTTTGTGATGGTGTTGCTGTGAGAGGTGGTGGTCACAAATGTTGGTTGTGGTCACAAATTATTTAGTCGATTAGATTGTGACTATTAAATTGGTTAATTTGTGACCAATAAACAATATGTGAGTAATGAAAAAGATAAATTGTGACCAATAAATAATATGTGACTTAAAAAATTGTTAATTTGTGATCGATAATTTGAAAATTTGTGACTGTATGATAAGTTGTAACTTATAATATTTGTTATTTGTGATCGATAAATAAATCGTGACGTATAAATTCTTGATTTATGATCGATGAACAAATTGTGAGCTATAAAATTTTTGAATTGTGATCTTGAGATAATATGTGACATAAAATTTCTGATTGAAAATTTATGACTCAGTGATAAGTTGTGACTTATAATATTTATGATTTGTGATCGATAAATAAATTATGACGTATAAATTTTTGATTTGTGACCGATGAACAAATTGTGACCTATAAAATTTTTGAATTGTGAAAGTAAAATAAATTATGACATATAAAATTATTAATTTGTAACCAAAAAATAATATGTGACTAATTAAATCGTTAATTTGTGATCAAATTGTATAAATTTGTGACCTTAATATATTGATTATTAAATTATATAATTAATTAATTAAATCTTAAATAAATTTTAATTTGTATTTGATTTTTGAAATTTAAAACATTTGTTCTTAGTTTTGAAATAGGTGAAACTTAAATCACTTTATTATGAAATTTTCCCATAAGTTAACTTACCCAAGAAAATGAGATGAGCCTAATTAATTACCCAACGTTTATTACAGCTCACATGTTAACGCGTGGCCCAAAGCAGATTTGATGAATAACTATACAACTTTTATACGTGTGTTTGAGCCACATTATTTGAAAAAATATATTTTGAAATAGTAGATTGATGGAGAATGTGTGGTTGAAAAAAAAAAGGAAAAGTTATTGATGTTATGGAAAATATTATTTGATTGAAGAATGTGTGGTTGAAAATGAGTAGAAGAATGATAATGAAAATTTCAATGTGTATCGGTGGCATAATTACACTTTTAGTCATTCAACTTATGCTAAAATTTCAATGGCATTCAAATTCAATATGACAATTTTAGTGCACAATTCATCAATTTAGTTCTACTAGTAATACTAATGTTGGACTCCTATAGATGTCAATGTTCAAGTAATAAATTATAGGAGTGTGTTTGATTGCATTTATTTTTCATGAAAAATATTAGTTTTTCACATAAATTTCTACTTTGAAGTGTTTGATTGCTATTGTTTTCCGTGGAAAATATTTTCGAACTTAAAATATGCCTAATTTTCCTTATTTTTAAGGAAAACGTTTTCTTTGGGAGAGCAAGTTTTTATTTTCCTCAAAACAAGAACAATATTTTATTTTTTAGGATATCTTTTTCATGTCAATCAAACACGCTCTTATTGAAACACAATTTCAAATGAGACATTTTGTTTAATATTCCGTGTTGGAATAAATTTTTGGGTAATGCTACATGTACCTTTTGGGTTACAAGTAGCTTTACTCGGCCCCACGCTTCCCCCTCACAATGGGGGGCTCGGTGATTATTTTATTCACCTCGGACCCCCCACATTGTGAGAGGGGCGGTG
>CAIGRS010175299.1:0-11662 GCA_903798395.1 Fraxinus floribunda | reverse complement strand
GCTATAAAGGACATTTTAGTATAATGTTTTTATTACATTTACATAGAAGTTATATTTTCTTAAGAGTTTCTGAATATTTGTCGTATTATTGTTTTATATTTTTATTATCATTACATCCATGACAAAAACTTGACGTTCAACATCGATAAGTTGTGCCCCTCCTGACAAGAAATTCTGGCTCTGCCCCTGTGTCTGTGTATTCTTATCCAAACTCGACACTTCATTGAATTGATGAAAGCAATACTAGATCCTAAAATTTGACTCTATGCATATCCTACGTTTTAAAAGGAGACTAAAATGTAGAATTGCTCAAATTTTTCATTAAACTTCATAAGGATGCTTCCACAATTTATGTAAAATCTATATGTCATTAAACTTCTTCAACCATAGATAAAATCGACCAAATATCAACAAAGATTTACCAAAAATCAAGGATTTATGCTCAATACTCGCTTCAAAATCCCTCAATCATCAAAAGAATTTAGGATTTCTATTTGTGTAAAATGAATTCTAAACTTTTGCTTTAAGAGATTTTTAGAAAAGCAATGTACCGTCTACTCTTTATTTATAATGCATTCTATTTTTCAAATTTCTTAGCCATGTTTGGTACCTATTAAAATCTAGATCTTAATTTAAGTCAAAGTCAATAATTCATTCCAACAACATATTTTATGGGTCCGTAATGGGAATTTACCTCTTTTTTTTTCACTTGTTTTGTCAATTTTTTGCCTCTTTAACAAGTGAATACACATAGAACCATGCAACCATCTACGGCCACTAGTGTCGCGCCATGGATGTTGAAAATTGATTCAGAAATTATCCAAAATTGACTTAGTGTCTTTGATATTTATTTTTTCTTGCAGATTCTTACTCCTTAATTCACTCTTGTTTTGTTAGTAAATAAGTCGAAAGTAGTGACTATAATATTTGATATTAATTGAGATTTTTTAGCTTTTCAATTTGCATGTAAGTCTATATATAGGCACCTTCAGTTCTGGAATAAAATAAGCAATAGATAACTTTCATACTCTACATTTATGAGTGTTATTTTCTCTCTATAATTTTTTTTTCAATACTCTGCTACTCTAAATTCTCAACATTTGTGGTATCAGAGCACGGTTCGGATTCAACTAAGGTAAAATACTTGAGAAAAGGAGGCTTCAAATGAAAATTCACCGAGCATTGCACAACCTACCATCATCAAAATGAAGACTCAATTTAAGTTTCAAGACCTATAGGACTGAAGGAAATCGATTGAGGGAAAACAGAATGAGGGACTTAAAGGCATTGTTCTTCATCCAACAAGCAATTCCTAATACCGTTTTCTCAATAATTGCAGCAGCTAACACTTTAAAGGAAGCATGGATAGTTTTGAAAACTAAGTTTCAAGTCTCATCAAAAGTAATAGCCGCAAAACTCTAAACTCTTCGGCATGAATTTGAAACTTTGCTCATGAAAGGCAATGAATCAGTGCAGGATTTTTTGTCCAGAGTGGGTAATTATTAGCCCTTTTTCGAGCCCCATTTTTTTTCCCATCAAAATGCATTCTTAAACAATAATTTGACCACGTTACAATCACATATTTTTTCAATAAAATAATATTACTCGCAAACTCAAAAAACTTCCTTATTTTTTAGCCACACATTCTTCATCATAACACTATTACAAAATGCATTTTTCGAAGGATGAAAAAAAGGGGATGGGGGGAGGGGCGGTTTCTAACAAGCCCTTAGTAAAATGAGGTCATATGTAGACGAAATAACTAATCAAATTGTAGTTGAAAAAGTATTAAGAAGTTTAACTCCCAAATTTGATCATGTTGTAGCTGGAATTGAAGGGTCCAAATACATGTCGAACTTTTCATTTGCTAGGTTTTGCAAGCTCACGAGGTAAGGATAAATAGGTCAACTAAAAAACATGAAGAGAAAGCATTTCAAGTGAAGGGGGAGGCATTCAATTCAAGAGAAATTGATAAGACAGTAGGAAGAGGACGTGGCAAAGGTGCATTTCGTGGAAAAAGTAGTGGCCGAGGTAGAGGCAAAGGCACTCTACCAATGAGCAAAACGGCTACAAAAGTGGCATACTATCATCATTGCAAGAAGTTCGGGCACGTAAGAGCAGATTGCTGGTACAAGGAGAACGAGTGAATTATGCAGAAGAAATTGAGGAAGAAAGTTATTCATGGCCCATTATGACACTAATGAAATGCTAGGTGATGTATGGTTTGTAGATAGTGGTTGCTCCAATCATATGTCAGGGATGAAGGCGTTATTCAAAGAGCTTGATAAGACTCAAAAAATGAATGTCAAGCTTGGTGATAATAAAGAAATTCAGGTTCAAGGAAAAGGCACAATAGCTGTTGACCCCAAAAAAATGGACCAATGACATAGCCAACAAAAAATTAGGAATTCGCGTATTCGTAAGCTAAATCGCGATATACTCAAATCAAATTACTAATTGCATTGATGAATTAGATGAAGAGAATGGTTCGAAGTGTGTAACAAGTTGTAATATGATTATTTTGTTGATAAAAAGAGGTCGGCTGTAGAGTGTAGTAGAGAGAATTAAGGTTTACTCTTTATGTGTAAACTTGCATTAGTCTCTAATGGTATTCAGTGTGGTCTTTTATACTTAAATAAAGGGGAAAGAGATCTGTTGGATGGCCAAGCACGTGGGTAAATTAGATCAATGGTCCTTATTTACGTCAATCAATCAATTAGACCATTTAATATTGAGACATATCTCCAATTACGGGCTAAGGATTTGACTGTATAGGTGTGCAGAGGCAGCGTGGCAGTGTGTTGTCTTGTCCATCACTTCATAAGGTCTGCTGTTGGTTGGTTAGACGCCTAGCCAGAGGGGAGCTCGTATTGATGGAGATGTATAAGCTCGTCATACTTAAAGCGATAATTTATGAACTTGTCGTAATTAATTAACTACAAAGGAGAACTTTCATTGATCATAAACGGTGTATACACAGAAGAGGGTCTTACTGATAATACATTCGAAGGTGCTCCACATTCTATGGGTGAGGTTGTATCTTCCCATCAAGATTTTCAATTAAGAAAGTTCCTGGTTTGACCTTACTTGCAATACGATAAGGGCCTTTCTAGTTTGGGCCTAATGTACCGACCCCGGGCTCTTTTGACGACAAAAATACCCTTTTTAGTACCAGATCGCCCCTCCTGAATGATTTGTGTTTAACTTTGCGATTGTAGTACCGTATCATTTTTTTTGATAGATGGCCAACTTGATCTGTTCTCTTCTTTAGTCAAGAAAGTAGAGTTCACAATGCCTTATTTCCTCATTAGAAATCTCATTAAACTGTAAGCGTCGAGGCGATGGCAAGACCACTTCAATTGGGCTCATCACCTCTGGCCCGTAAGCCATAGAGAAATGGGTCTCTTCAATTGCTATTCGACCGGTGGTACGTATTGCCCACAACACATGGGGAGCTCGTCTACCCACGCTCCCTTGGATTCTTCTAGCTTCTTCTTTAAGAGGTGCTTTATTGTCTTGTTGACCGCTTCAACTTGACCACTTGCTTGGGGATGAGGAGGAAAGGAGAAGTGTTTTTTGATGCCGAACTCATCACAAAGATCTCGAAACTTCTTGTTATCAAACTGTCGCCCATTATCCTTGACTATTGAGTGGGAAATTCCGAACTAGCATATGATGTTTTTTCATAGGAACTTGAAAGTATGAGCCTCAGTGATTTTAGCCAAAGGCTCGGCTTCGACCCACTTAGTAAAGTAGTCCTGGCGACGATCGCGTAATTTGCTCCTCCTTTTCCCTTCAGCATGGGCCCTATCAGATCGACCCTCCATTTTGCGAAGGAACTCTTGGGACGATTGCCTCTGGATGGAGGATAAACACTGGCACTTGTCACATATTTTAACAAGTTGAAGGGCATCTTTCTTCAAGGTTGGCCAATAGTAGCCTTGCCTCAGCACTTTATGGCCAGTGTTAAGCTTCTAGTGTGGTTGCCACATATTTCTTCTTGGATTTCTCTCGGCACGTAATTTGCCTCATCTCCCTCCGCGCACTTCAAGAGGGATGATGAAAACCCTCTTTTGTATAGGACTTCGTCCTTGAGTATATAACAGACAGCTTTGCTCGTGAGTTTACCGGCATCTTCCATATTTTTTGGTAAGGTGTGATCTTGGAGATACACTATGATGGGTCGCATCCACTGGGTAGTTTCTCCGACCCACACCACTTCCTCTGTTTTAGTTGTGGAGGGCATGGGGAGGTATTCCACATGCACAAATTTGAGTAACTCCGAGTTTTTGCTGCTCGCCAACTTTGATAGGGCATCCGCATGCAGGTTTTCGGCTTTGAGGACTCGGATTAATTCGAACTTGTCGAAGTAAAGGACCAGTTCCATTACCTTCTTCAAGTATGTGGCCATGCTCTTGCCTTTGGCTGCAAAACTGCCATTGACTTGGCTTACGATAAGTTGGGAGTCACTTTGGATTGCCAAACTTTTCACTTACATCTCTTTAGCCAACCTGAGGCCCGCTAAGAGCACCTCATATTCAGCAGCGTTGTTAAAAGTTCTGAAATTGAATCGTACTACACAATTGAGCTTGTGGCCTTCTCGGCTTTCTAGTAGCACTCCTGCCCCCAAGCCAGTTTCTTCAGCAAACCCATCTACAAATAGCGTCCAGGTTGGAGGGGGCTTGTCCCAGGTGCTTCTTTAGCCCTTAGAACGCCTCTTCATATTCTTCACTCCAGTGAAATCTTTTTTCTCCCTTCAAGGCCTTGAAGAAAGAGAGGCATCTATCAGTTGCCTTAGAGATGAACCGGTTCAGTACCACGAGATGTCCTGTTAAGCATTGTACTTCTTTTATCTTACTAAGAGACTTCATGTTCAGCAAGACCTCAATTTTCTCAGGTTCGCCTCAACGCCTCACTGGTTCACCATGTAGCATAGGAATTTTCCAGAAGCGACTCTAAAGGCACATTTTAATGGGTTCAGTTTCATGCGTTACTTCCTTAGGATGTCGAAAGTGGCTCGTAAATGCTCTACATAGTCCGCTGATCTGAGACTTTTTACCAGGATATTGTTGACATACATTTTCGTTGGTTTGCCCAAAAAATCAGAGAACATCCTATTGATTAGCCGCTGATAAGTCATCCCAACATTCTTCAAACCAAAAGGCATGACTTTGTAGCAATATATTCCTCGATCCGTAATAAAATATGTGTGCTCCTCGTCTGTAGTCATCTGCAGGGTACGTGGGGATCTGGTTATACCCTGCATAAGCATCCATGAAGCTTAGCAATTCGTGACCCGCGGTAGAGTCGACTAATTGCTCGATCCTTGGGAGCAGAAAGTTATCCTTCAGACATGCTTGGTTGAGGTTGGAGAAGTCTATGCAGACCATCCATTTACCATTAGCCTTCTTTACCAGCACTGTGTTTGATATCCACTTTGGGTATGCTGCTTCCCATTGGATATGAGCCTTTGACTTCTTCCTTCAGTGCAACATATCGCTCCAGATTTAGGGCTCTCTTTTTTTGTCTGTGAGGAGTGAACTTTGGATCGATATTGAGCTGGTGGCAGCTGATTTTGGGATCAATGCCTACCATGTCTTCATACTTCCAGGTGAACACATCCAGGTTACCAAGTAAGAAACTTTTGAGCTTGGCTTTCACTTTTGGTTCGAGTCCTTTTCCAACTTGTTGTGACTTCATTGGGTCGTTCGGATATACGGAGAAAGGCTCCAATTCTTCCACTGGGGTCGCCTACGAGTTAGATTATGTAACCCATGGATCCAAATCCACTTCGATGACCCTTTCTTCAGGGACATCTATCATGTTGACGTCTCCTCCTTGCTCAAGGGCTAGGCCTTCTTCACGTGCATCAATCATTTTGATAGAATCATCTTTATGCTCCTAGGTTCTGACTTCCTCAGGGAGCTAAGATAGCACTTTCTTGAACCCATATGATCACCTCGCACTGTGGTGATTCCTTCCTTGGTAGGAGATTTCATGTAGTGGTGGTGTATAGACTCTACTACTTCCAATTCTTGCAGGGTAGGTCGCCCCAGAACTCCATGATAAGCGGATCGATGGTCTACTATCAAGAATTCCATGAAATGTTAGGCTCTGAATGGGAACTCTTCCATCTCTACTGCTAATGTGATCCTTCCTCTGGGTATGATGCTATCTCTAGTAAATACGTACATATGGGCAATCATGAGGGCGAGCTCATGGTTCACAGTCATCTTGTCAAAGGTGGTCCCGAAGAGGATGTTGACAAGCTTCCATTATCAACCAGCATGCGCTTCAAACCATTTCGGGCCACAACAACTCGCACCACCAGTGCATCGCAATGGGGATAGTAAACTCCAGTGGCGTCCTCTTGGGAAAATGTGATTGGTGGGGTGCTTTCAGCGCTCCTACTGGTACTGTTGATGAGGTAACTTGTTAATGGGGATCTTTCGCTTCCCTTGCATAGTTCCTCAGAGTATTTTTTGAATTTTCTCCTATATACGGACCGCCAATTATGGTGTCAATTTCCCTGATGAGTGTGTTGTCAATATTGGCTGAGAGCTCTCTTCTAGGCCTTTGGCCCATTGTCCTATTTCTGTCCTCCTCGTGTTCCCTTCGAGGCGATTCCTCCTCTCTTCGTTGTATCGAGGCCCTTGCCTGAACGAAGGAGCATTTGTTTACCTGCGATGGATATTTCTATCCTTAACAGGGGCATTAGTGGGTCCTCTATGATATGGCCTAGAAAGGTAGTTCTTAGTGTTGTGGCCATTGGTTTGATGGTACGTGCAATATTGCATATTTCTAGGCTCTCTTCCTCTGCCTCTACCTCTTCTTCTAGGTAGGTTTGGCGGCCTATGGGTATCGGGTCCAACCTCTTCATATGCCAAAAAGGGTACAGCGTTTAATGTAGGAGTAGTCAGCGTCTGTCTTGGGGTGGGGGTATGGTATGTCCCGCTTGAGTCCATGCTGGTCCACCAAATGGGATACAGGACCCCTCATTTGCCTTTAGGGTAATGAGAGCCCCATTGAGGTTCAATCTCGATGATCAATCAACCCCTTGTTGACAATCTCACTCCTCATCATTTCCACTAAGGAATCGTAGTTGGTAGGATTCTTGTTCTGCACATCCCTCCAAAAATCCTTAATGCGAAAAAGGCTTCTCTATTAGTGACCTGCTCACAGTAAGTCATTTTGTCCATAAAGTGAGCTAGGTAACTTTGTAGAATTTTTCCTACTTGTTGTCTCATGTCCTGTAGCCTGTGGATAGGGGCTTCTCCCTCTTTGCTTAACAAGTACTGGTTTAGAAATGTCTTCTTTAGATCTGGCCAACTTCTGATACTACTAACTGGAATGCGATTATACCAGATTTCAACAGCCCCTGTTAGCGTGAGGTGGAAAGTTTGACATTTCAGTGCTTGCAAGGCTCCTCGCAGAGACATTTGAGTCTTATAGTTATTGAGGTATTTTGCAGGGTCGCCTCTTCCTTCGTACTTAGGTATTTTTGGCATCACAAAGTGGCTGAGAACTGGGGCCCTCCTTAGTTCTTGGGAAAATGTCAAACTTTCATCATCGTCATCCAGTTCAAACGACCTACAAGGACCGTCAGAATTGTCCTCTTCTGCTTGATAACGGGGTTGTGATGTTCCCACCTAATTTCTTGCATTTACTACGTCTCTTCTTTCCCGCCTATTTCTAGGCGGTGGTGGTACTCCTTGAGGCTCATACCACTGATGTTGTTCTCGTCCTCCTTGAGTTGGGAAAGGTTGTTGAGGCCTATTTCTAGGTCTCGTGGGTCCAATCCTATCTAAGACACTGACAGACCTTTGAAGTTCATGTTCCTAAGGGTATTTCGGGGAAAAATTATCTTTCATGGGGACATCGCCGCCATTGTGGCTCGTAACATAGTTGGTAGAAGTGTCAACTTCTACTTCTCTTTCCACTGGGTTGTTCGTTCCATACATTTGTGGGTACGCTGCTATATCATTTTCTTCACCCTCCTGGTGAAAGGTTCTGTGTTGAGGCGCTTGGGACCCATCTTGTTGTTATATTTGCATTAGTAGTTGCTGCATAGCAGCATTTTGCTGGGCCATATTTCTCATGTTAGCGGCCATTTCTCCAACCTCCCGTGCTAGGCGTGCAGTTTTACCGCCTCTTCTGTAGCGATGGTGGGGGCGACGCATGTTTACATTCGTGCGAAGAACTTCTTCTTCAGAGGCATCCTGCTACCCATTTCCACCATGCGTTCCCTGGTGACTTGAACTCATCTAGTTTCGTAGATTGCCTTTTCAAGACGGTTCTTTGCTCAAGAACCAAAACCTTTCTTCAAGGCTCTTTTCCAATCGCTTTTACCACTAGGATGTATGTGGTTATAGTATCAAAGATTCCCACAGACGGCGCCAATATGTTGACTCCAAAAAATGGACCAATGACGTAGCCAACAGAAAATTAGGAATTTACGTCTTTATAAGCCCCATCGCGATATACTCAAATCAAATTACTAATTGCATTGATGAATTAATGAAGAGAATGATTTGAAGTGTGTAACAAGTTGTAATGTGATTGTTTTGTTGATAAAATGGGGGTCGGCCATGGAGTGTAGTGTTCAGTGTGGTCTTTTATACTTAACTAAAGGGGAAAGATATCCGTTGGATGGCCAAGCACGTGGGTAAATTAGATCCAATGGTCCTTATTTATGTCAATCAATCAATCAGACCATTTAATACTGAGATTTTCTATCTCCAATTACGGGCTAAGGATTTGACTGTGTAGGTGTGCAGAGGCGGCATTGTTAGTGTGTTGTCTTGTCAATCATTTCATAAGGTCTTTTGTTGGTTTGTTAGCCGTCGAGCCAGGGACGAGCTCGTATTGGGGACCTCTACAAAGGGGATCGGATGAGTAGTTATTAGGCTTTCACCTCGACGCACACAGAACCGGGTCGCCATGCCCCTATGCTACATGTGAGCTTGTCAGTTTGCTACATGGTGCATTTATTTTACGATTATTTATATAAGTAACAGTAGAAATCAAAACATGGTAAAGTAAAACTTTTGCATAATGTTCAGTTTGTTCCTAGTTTAGCACATAATTTATTAAGTGTTGGGTAATTAATGGCTAGTGGATATTCAGTTTTATTTGATGATGGAGCATGTGTTACTAAAGATAAACAATCAGGACAAACAATGGTTAATGTTCACATAACCAGAAATAAAATGTTTCCACTTGTAGCCTCAAAATCTAGAAAATTTTGCTTTTGTTGTTGGTGAACAAAATGACTCAAAATTGTGACACTTGCATTATGGGCATCTTAATGTTAGGCTACTAAAATTGTTGGGTAAAAAATGTATGGTTCTTGGATTACCAAAAAATAATTCTTTTGATTTATATGAGGGATGCATTTATGGGAAACAAACTAGAAAATTATTTCCTATCGGAAAGGCTTCGAAGGCTTCTACTTGTATTGAATTAATTCATGCTGATTTGTGTGGGCTTATGAACATGGAATCATTTGTAGGGAATTGTTATTTTCTACTTTTTATTAATGATTTCAGTCACATGAGTTGGGTGTATTTTTTTGAAATACAAATCAGAAACTTTTGAGAATTTCAAAAAATTCAAGGCTTTCATAGAGAAGCAAAGTGGGTCCTCCATAAAAGCTCTTGGTACAAATAGAGGTGGTGAGTTCTTGTCTAATGAATTTAACCACTTTTGTGTATGGAATTTGCAGGGAATTATCAACGCCTTACATACTAGAGTAAAATGGGGTGGTTGAATACAATAATCGTACCGTTGTTAAAATGGCAAGAAGTTTACTAAAAGGCAAGGGAATTCCAAATTAGTATTGGGTAGAAACAATTACTACTTCATCGTATCTACTAAATATTTCTCCTACGAAGGTTGTCTTGAGTCAAACGTCGTATGAAGCTTGGAGGGCTAAGAACCCTTTGGTAAACCACTTATAGATGCTTCATTGTATTGCTTATGCTTTGGTAAATTCTTGAAATCACCAAAAATTAGATGAAAAATCTGAAAAATCTCATTTTCATCGGTTATTGCCTAAAACCTTTTGGGCAGAAACTATTACTACAGCTTGTTTTCTGATTAGTCACTCATTCTCAGTTGACATCGATAAAAAGACACCAGAAGAGGTATGGTCTTGTAAACATTCTTGTTATTCTGATTTGAAGATTTTTTGGTATTCTGCTTATACTTATGTAGATAATGGAAAGTTAGAGCATAGGTCTAGAAAGTGCATCTTTCTTAGGTATAAAGCAGGTGTGAAGAGGTGAGATAAGAAATGTTGTTGTTAGTAAAGATGTGGTATTTGATGAACTTGTTATGGTTCGTGGTTCACCTCTTGGGGATTCTGATAAAACTTAGGAGCAGAATCATTCAACTCATGTGGAGTTGGAAATTGGTTCAGAGAAACAATCAGAGGTTACAAAATAGCCTACTACAGATCAGTCTAATTCGAGGTTGACAGACAGTAATATCTTGCCTATTTTGTCTATACCACTAGCACCACAGTATTCAATAGCTAAGGATAGACCTCGCAGTCAGATTAGACTTTCACAGAAGTTTGGGGAATCAGATTTGGTATCATTATGCATTGAATGTGGCTAAATACATTTATTCCACTGATGATCCTGCTACATATTCAGGGGCAGTCAGTTTTAATGATTCTCGCAAATGGATGATTGCTATATAGAAAGAGATGGAGTCATTGAGCAAAAATAACACTTGAAATTTGGTGAAATTACCTGAAGGTAAAAAGGTTGTTCGCGACAAATAGGTGTTCAAAAGAAAGGAAGGCACATTACGGATTGAAAATACTAGATACAAGGCTAGAGTGACAAGGGCTACAGTTAGATTCCAAGTGCTGACTTTATAGATGTGTTCTCACTAATCTCTGGGAAAGAAGACTGTGCGTGTTTGTTGAAGAAGTCCTTGTATGGAATAAAGCAGTCACCGAGTTAGTGGTATAAGAGATTTGATTCGTTCATGACTACTCGTGGTTTCTTCAGATGTAATTATGATAGTTGTGTGTACTTCAGAAATAAAGATAATGGATTGACTACATATTTTTTATTATATGCTCATTGCAGCCAAAGATAAAGCAGAGGTAAAAAAAGTGAAGTTTCAACTCAGCAATGAGTTTGATATGAAGGATTCAGGTGCAGTAAAGAAGATTTTTGATATGAAAATCTTAAGAGATAGAAAGGCTTGTATATTGTATTTGAGTCAGAAGGGGTACATTGAGAAGGTTCATGAAAGATTCAATATGGTGAATTCAAATACTTTCAGTATTCCCTTGGCTGTTCATTTTAAATTATTATCTAACTTGTTTCATCAATTAGATGAATCATTGATTACATGTCTCGAGTTCCTTATTTCAGTGCAATTAGCTCGCTTATGTATACTATGGTCTGTACAAGACCTGATTTGACATATGCAGTTTGCATATACATGGCAAATCTTGGCAAAGAACATTAGAAAGCAGTACAGTGATCTTCAGATACTTGAGGGGTTCTTCTAATACTTATTTACATTTTGGTATAAATTCATATGGATTCATTGAGTATGTGGATTCAAATTATGCAATGAATCTTTATAAAATGAGATCACTTCCAAGGTATGTGTTTACCTTTGGAGGCTGTGCTATCAG
>CAIGRS010175293.1:0-10696 GCA_903798395.1 Fraxinus floribunda | reverse complement strand
GGGGGGGGGGGGGGGGGGGGGGGGGGGGGGGGGGGGGGGGGGGGGGGGGGGGGGGCGAGAGATAAACCTATATGCAACTTGATAGATACATGCTTTATAGATTAAGGTTTCATATCTATTCTCATAGTTTAGATTCTTCGTTTTTTGATGAAAAGTCTTTACTATTTATGAATATAAATGGGCTTTCTAGTCCTATATGCTGTATGGAATGACAATGCATCACTTAAATGCTCAGACTAGCAAGGAAGAATTAAGTTATTTTACTTACTTTTGATATTGTGTGGTGATATCTGGAGAACATAGGAAGATTGAACTAGGTATTTAAAATGATTTCATTTCTTCCTGAGTTTTTCAAATTCTTGGAAAATTTTGAGCTTGTCTGGCTAAGCTTGAATGCTAGGAAGAAGCTAAAAAGTGGCTTCCTTTTGCCCTTCTTGAGAGTATGACCATATCCATACTTATTGAATATGTACGATTGGATTTGTACGTACAGATTCATGTTTTGCAAATTTGATACTTGTCGATTAACCGAAAAATATTCTCAAATTATATTTTACATGTTGGAATATCAATGAATATATAAAATAAATATTAAATTAACTCAAAAATTAGTTATTAAAACATCCATCATTTGAGTTATAAAATTTATATATATAAATGAATTTTTAAAATTTTCCTCCATAAGTTATATTACCAATAAATTAAAACATAAATAAATTTTGTCAACATTTTGATTAGGTTTGAGATTATTATCTAAAAATATTTAGTGGTACCAATATTTATATCCTCTAGTAAGCTATTGGAAAAACCAAAGCTTTCGCCAGATATCATTTTAAGGTATTTTAATAAACATTACAACACGGTTAAATTTATTATTTAATTATTTGAATTAACATAAAATTTATTATTTTATTTTTTCTTAATAATTTAGATTTTGTATTGTTATTTTAACAATAAATTTCTCAAATTGTTAAATTTGAATTTAATTTTTAGGATTTTCCCCTTAATAATGGCTGCATTTGTACACAAGTCATCTGCAAATGTTGCCAAATTATAAACTTCAGATACTTAAGAAAAATTGTCTCATGAGGTAAGAGTGCTTAACGGGAAGCATTTCCAACATTTTGCTCCCTGAATATGCTAAAACCAAGATCAATTTGGATATTGTCTTAAATGAGAATCTTATTAACAAAAGCTATTCTCTTGTCACCCTCCACCCCCACCACCCAAACCCAATTAAATGATAAATAAATAAATAAAATTACCGATTATTGTATGAATCTATGATTGTTCTTATCCATGTCTATCTTTTTTTCCATCTTTATTGCCCTCCCTCGCTCCCTCGCCTCCATCTCCAGCTCCCAAAAAAAGGATGAATAAATAAATAAAATTACTGAATGTATTCTCAAATTATTATTACCATTTTTAACTTCTACCCTTTTTCTCACCATTCTTTGAACTCAAATAAATTTAGGGATGCAACATTGACACAGAAATTCTTGGCAGATTAAGTGGTTGATAAAGTTGTCCCAAATTCCTGATGTTCCTGAAGTCCCAAGGTTCTCTGAAGAAGCAGAATCTTTTTTGCAAGAATTGATCGACGGATTTAGCTTAAATGATGCCTTGGAAGTTAAGAATATCGAGAAAGTGACTAACCATGATGTGAAGGCAGTGGAATATTTTTTGAAACAAAGATGCCAATCACATCTAGAGATAGCTAAGGTACATCTATGCTATCTTTAAATTTTTCTGGTCAACCTGTTTAGAACAATGGCCTCAACATGTTGATGATAATTTCATTTTTATTTATCTAAGAGCAAAAAATTTCTCTTATTGAGGATGTCTTGTCCTGTGTATGATCCAAGGTACTTGAGTTTTTTCATTTTGCTTGCACATCTGAAGACATCAACAATCTGGCTCATGCATTGATGCTTAAAGAAGTCTTGAATAAAGTCATGCTACCAGTCATGGACAAGCTGATCACTGCAATATCTAACATGGCCACTGCAAATGCTAAAATTCCAATGCTTTCTCGAACTCATGGGCAGGTAAATTGTATGCATGGACATAGTCTAGTTTTATGTACACATAAAAGCCTCCACCCCCCAAATACACATATGTTGCACATTTATTTGTCCAGTCATTCATATTTTTGATATTTCTTTTTTGTTCTTGAGGGAGAGTCAAGGGGTTATAGAAAGAATAAACTATGAAAAGATTAGGCCAAATTGAGATTGTATTTTTGAAAATAGCTTTTTTTGCACATTTGAATTTACATTGAAGGTGCCACTTCTCAGTGCAAGGTTATTGTACAGATTCTCTGCTTTGGGGGAAATCTATCTATATCTTTTGGATAACATGATATCTTGTTTTCAATTTATAATAACCCTGGATGAATTGTTCGTTATATTGGTATTCTGTAGCCAGCTTCACCTACTACGTTGGGGAAGGAAATGGCAATATTTGCTTACAGGTTAAGTCAAGAAAGGAGGAATATATATCAAATTGAGATTTTAGGGAAGTTCGCTGGTGCAGTTGGAAACTACAATGCACATCTAGCTGCTTATCCCGACATTAATTGGCCACAGGTTGCAGAGGAGTTTGTAACATCGCTTGGAATAAGTTTCAATCCCTATGTGCCTCAGGTATGTTAGGTAAAATATATTTCTGCTTGCATATTTTTCACGGTTTGTCAATGTGAATTATATTTTATTGACTTTCTTTAATTGCTTCATATGGTCCTAATCTTGTGTGAAATTTAGGACTGCCAAGTCACCCTTGCTTCTCTATTGCAGTCTGCAACATTTTTTTTCCTAGAATTAGGAGCCCTCAGATTGTATATTGAAGTTCATGTCCTTGAAAATACCTCTCATTAGCTTTACTATACCTCTCAGATTGTATATTGAAGTTCATGTCCTTGAAAATACCTCTCATTGGCTTGTAAAACTATAAGTTAGGTTCAATTTCCCCAAATATTTAGGAAGAAAAAGAGAATTTATTGTATGCAATTTAAACTCATGATTTTTATGTTTTCGGTCTTTATACAGATTGAACCTCATGATTATATGGCCAAACTTTTCCATTCCACCATCCAGTTCAACAACGTCTTAGTGGACTTCAACAGAGACGTATGGGGATACATTTCTTTGGGTTACTTCAAGCAGGTGAGGATATTTTTAACTGTGCTGGTATTTTTTAAGGGGGAAAGAATTGACATGCTAAATTTGAAGCAGACAACTAAAGCTGGTGAGATTGGGTCCTCAACAATGCCTCATAAAGTTAATCCAATTGATTTTGAAAATAGTGAGGGCAATCTTGGGATGGCTAATGGAGGATTATCTCATTTAAGCACAAAATTGCCTATTTCTCGCTGGCAGGTATTTACTCTTTTCCATGTAATGAAGCTTGGTAAGTGGATTGTTGAACTGTATACTACTAGCTGCCAATATTGCGTTGTATCACATGGGGGTCATGCTCATGATTTATTCTTTTTGCAATTTGCAAATAAAAAGCCTCTAAAACCTGCTGTAATAGGTTTACGCTGAGTGAGCTCATGATTTTCTTTCTATTCTTGTTAATTGCAGCGAGACTTGACTGATTCAACTGTTCTGAGGAACATGGGTGTAGGATTAGGACATTCTGTTCTTGCTTATAAAAGTGCATTACAGGGAATTTCAAAGCTTCAGGTAAGAAATATAATTGAATAGCATTGTATTACTCCAATGATGGGCAAAATTACGAAAGCAACCTATCAGGAATTCAGAGAAGATCATGTCTTCTCCAAATCTAAAAGTGTCCATGTCTAGTGTTTTGAAGTACATCTCTTCCAAGTGTTGTTTGTTTCTGGTGTTCAGTGTGATTGGTGGTCTGGCTTGGCTGTGTACCATTTTTGATGTTCTTGTGATCTTCTCTCGTTTTTCCTTTTTTCCCCTTTTTTCTTCAAAAATGTTAAATAGAGCAAGATTCAGTTTTTTGCTGGATTCTTGATACACAATGGTAGTCTTATAAATTGTAGAAAACTGCATCTTTTTTTTTTTTACTTCATATCATTATCTTCCTTTCTTATTTAAATATAGGTTAATGAAGCTTCTTTGATTGAAGACCTGGACCAGACGTGGGAGGTTCTTGCCGAGCCAATACAAACTGTATGTACCTTCTGTAATGTTAAAAATTCTTATCTCATTAATTATGGAAATTTGTCGTTGATATTGAGCCATGTTTCGAACTTATGTTTCAAGGCATTCCCTTAAAATTTGGCAGTGCTTCAGGGACACATGGAAAGCATTGGCATTCCAATTATATCAATTGGCATCCTCCTAACGCAGAGCCCTATTCTCATACTTTTTAACTGTTTTTCCAATAAAGATTAGGGTATTTTTCAAAAGTGGCACCCATATATAATACTTATAAAAAAAATCTTCATTATTCTTGCATTTCACGTCATAAGATGAACTGGCTCAACAAAGTTGTAAGAAATGTTGAAAATTAAGAAATCTTTCAACTCGTGGGAGCATTTTTCTTTTCTCATATTTTTCTTCTTGTTGTAGGTGATGCGAAGATATGGTGTCCCGGAGCCCTATGAGAAATTGAAGGAGCTAACAAGAGGAAGAGCTGTAACGAAAGAAAGCATAAGAGAATTCATTGAAGGGTTGGATATACCATTTGAGGCTAAGAAAGGTCTCTTAAATTTAACACCCCATACTTATGTTGGGGCAGCTGTTGAGCTGGCCAAGAACGTCGAAGCAGCTGTGAGTTTAGTCAATGGGGCTAAGAACTCGTGAGTCAAATTTATAGATTCGTAGCAATGTTTTCAACTTTCCCCGTGTCTAGTCGAGTATTGTCCTTACATGCCAATAGGGTTCAGCATGGAGCAGCAGATAACTCATGAAAAATGCTGCTGCACTTTTTAGCAGAAGGGAAGAAAGCTTTTTTTCTGTATCAATAGTTTGGAATCACATATTTTTACTCTTGTTATTGTATCTTGTAATGAAATTTTGAGTATTCCATCCAATCTCCCTTATTCTTGATGTGGAATGAGATTTTGTGTTAATTGCCAATTTTGCACAATAAACTTGTGACGTATTGTAATTCCTTGGATCGAAAAATTTCTGTTTTGTACAAGCGTGTTGTGTTTGAAAATTGCATAGAGCTCCTCTGTGTACTTGTATTAATTATTTATAATGACTGCAATTTCCTATCCAAATGTTGTAACTACTGTTTTCAAAATAGATATTTTTCGAGTTCCTCTCTCCTCTGACATCACTTCCTATTTACTTGTCCCGTCAAATAGAAATAACATTAGACACTAACACCATGTTTGATTCACATTCTCACAAACATTTATTTTTTCAGAATTTATTTTGAACCATATTTTTCAATAAAATAATATTACACATAAATTCAAAATTTTCCTTTTTTTTTTAACAACTAATTTCTCATCGAATCACTATTTAAAATACATTCTTCACTCAATAATGTACATCAAATGGAGGTCTAAAAAAACCTTTACTACTTGCTTGGGGGTGGGGTGGTTGGGGACGGTTTAACATACATTCTGAAAATTCAAAATTTCCACATTAGAACTTGTAACAAGCATGTAGCAAAAAGCTATGCAACAGGTTAATCTAATGGATGATGCTAGGGGTACTCCATGGCCCGACACCCCTCCAATAGGGGGGCACCACTTGACGTTTAAGTCATCCATGGAGTAATCCATGGAGTACATGTAGAATAATCCTAATCTAATTTGGTCAACAAACTAATTGAAAAAATTGGCTTTCCAGATTCAAAATGTGAACCAGTAGTCCAGTATGATAAACGATAAGTGATTCTACTTCTTCCCACCTCCAAACATAGCCATCATATCCTTAGAAGAACCCATTTGCTTCATCAAGTTTTGCAAGCCACCCATCTGCTTTAACATTGGAGAGGGAATGGAATTGCTCATTTGTTGTGAACTTCTGTTTCGTGTAAAGTTACTCATTTTGTTCACTATCTTGGCAAAACGCTTGTACTCATCGAGCATTTCCATCACTTCCTTGAGATGACGACACGAACCTCTAGCTATCTGCATTACCCCTGATTCGTTCATGATTTTTGGGTCACAACTGTCCAAATCAGCAATGTTAGCACTTGGGTTATTCTCCGACTTGGTTGACATTTATATATAATCAACATAGAATATGCAAACTAGTCTTCATTCGTCATTGAATCCATCATTGTCATGTATCTTTGACGCTTAGCCTGAATTTCCTCTTCGTCCATTTGGCATCAACTCTGCATCGAATCCTTGAAACATCGAAAAAAACCTACACAAAAACAAGGATCCAAGTAACATATAACTGCAATGAAGAAACAGATGCAACTTTCCAAGTGCTAGTGCATGTGCATTGAGCGAGAGACGGTGATAGGCAAGATAAAGAATAGTCCTCTCTCTAGATACATTTTGCCAAAATAGCCTTCTTCGTACTTGAGAAGAGGATAAATTGTCTACAGAAAGATAGCCTGGCCGAGTTGGGCGAGTTTCAAGAGTTTGAACTCTAACCGACGAAACATGAGCTTGGAGAGCTGGACAACTTAGCCAAGCTCTCCCCACAAAGAGTTGGGCAAGTTGGTTTAGAGAAGAAATTCCCTAATTAATGCAACTATGAATAGCACACCGTAAATAATGTAATAACTCTTAGACCTTATTTGGTTTGGATAAAAATTAGTTTTTTAGTAGATTTTGATGCAAGTTGGTGAAATGTGTGATTGAAAAGTGTATAAAAGTTGTGGATCCCGCGAGAAGTGTGTTTGAAAATGAGTTTTGAGGAAATGGGACCAAAAGAGGGCCTAATTACACAAGTTCTTTGAAGAAGTTTTAGCGACTCCTTTGGAGAATCAAAATCCACAGAACTAAATTTCAATTGTCTGCTAAAAGTAGTACAGGCTTCTTGAACTAAATTCTTACAAAGATAATCGAAATTAACGTAGTAAAAAATGTAGGAGATCAAGAAAAACGCGAAGGAAGGGAAGAGTGGTGTAAAATCACTCACAATTTTACAAAAGGAAATAGGCCAACTACAAAACTACAGCTGGTAATTAGTACAAACAACAACACGGGCAATTGACAGACCTGGCCAATTGGACCCATTTGAATTATACTCTGAACATACTCGAACATGATCCTCAACGTAAATTTTCCTTCTTTAAACTCTCAAAAAAAACATGTAAAAGTAAGTGTTTAGTCTGTTTTCCAGCAAAATGTCATCAATACTTGAAATTTCTAACTATATATAATCTGTTCTGCCACGCCTCTAAAACGCAATGCAGCCTCCAAATGGAATATTTCAAACTGCATCCTTCAGCTACTGAAAAACCTCAATTCTAAATTGAAACTATCTATTTTGAATCTACCTGATATATACTGAATCTTGAGAAACACTAAATAAAGAAATCATTTATAAATCTCTGAAAGAAAGAACACATACATGCACGCACACAAAGGCTAACATTTGTGAAAAACGATTCCATGGGCTTTCATCGCTAGATAGATTTACCAAATTTGTTAAAAATACTAACACTATACCATTATAACTGATCACTGTTTTATTGAATATTTGCTTAACTTTTGGTCCAAGTTTTTAGCTCATATCAGGACTGCATAGAGGTATTAAGCCTCTTATGTAATGATAGACCACTTGGTGTATGCACCCACTTGAGAGCAAAATACAGTTTTTTATAAACCAATTATTGTTTTCCTCAAAAATAAAAATGCACTTCTTCCACAAGATTAGAAGAACCTGGCTATTTGTGTTTATAAAATGCACTTGGTCGCCAAAGAAACTTATTTCTGTACATAATGTTTCTTACAAAGTTCCTTACTGGTAAATGAAAAATGATCGACACTAGCCAAAATGGGATTCTAGCCCATATATGACTGTCATACATTAGCTCACAAAACCTGCAACAGACTACTTGAAAAAGGTCCCATGAAAAATGTAAGAAAAGAATGTTCCCCTTAAAACCCATAAAAAAGCCACATTTTAATTCGTAGGATAAATTAGAGTTTTCATTGAATCTTACGCACTAAGAGCACCACCTCCCTTTGCATGACCATCCATTTTAGTAACGATCACAGCCTCCAACTGCAACACTTTGCTTGAATGCTTGAGCTTGATCGAAAGCAGTTTGACCAATACTGCTATCCATAACAAATATAACTAGATCTGGTTTCTGGAGGATTCAATTAGGAGATCAGTTATTGAAATACAACCCGGAACCAAGAAGAGAGGAATGACACAGGAAAAAATACCATCGCTTTGGAAACTTGACGCATCTCTTCAAAGAGAGAGGCTTCTTGTTTGTGGCGACCACTGGTATCAACACCTTTTCTTTCTTGAATCTTTGAATTCTCACAGGATCTGACTGTGTAGCTGTTACAAAGTTATCAAACGGAAAATCTAAAGAACACAAACAAAGCAGGCTCTTATGTTTAACAAAATGTCAAAATCAAACAGTTCAATCCACAAATAAAAACATAAAAACATCCACCACCAAAATTCACAATTAAGTTTTAGTCAGAAAAAAACACAAGTGAACATTTTCCACATTATAGAACAAGATTCCCATTAGATGTAAAATGAAACATTACATATAATCTGAGGAAGAGGCAATTAAAGCTGGAAAGAACTACCAAATATAACATCTAAAGGTATAATTCAGATCCACCTATAACCAGATAAAGTCCAGTATATTGGTCACAACTTGTATTTTTTATGTGTGTATTAAAAAATTGTTCTTGTTTAGTCATGAATAAGCCTCATAAGAAGGGGAAAAAGAGAGTGCAGGTATAATCCATTATTTCATAAGGATAAATCTTTCACAAGGATAACAAACATACATTCCACATTACAAAATGAATAATTAATTCCACCCTTCATTGTACCATTTCTATGACATTATAAAATAACCATTAAGAAAATGAAAATTGTTAATTCAAATAATGACCTTATTATATACAAAACAAAAGAAAATATAAGTGGATCTTAATCATAAATCATATTATCCAGATTTTCTTCCCATAATTGATCTTCAAAAATAATATCTACTAATTAATTGTAAATAGTATTATGGCTTTGAAATTGTTTAGCAAAGATTTTGTTTCTCCTTGTGTTCAAGGAATGAAACAGCACTTCCTGTCCTTTATTTGTAAGCAATTCAAGCAGTGAAAATAATAAATCATGTTCTTCCCCTCTGACAGAGTAAGCTATGGAACTTTTGTCACTGGGATTACAATTTATACATCCCAAACACCATAATATAACACCACAAAAAAATTTCCAAACCCTATATTTAATACAGACAAATAAGAACGTCAATTTTTTTTTGAAAAGGAACAAAAGCACTTGAGAGTCAATTATTCACAACAATTACAATTGAATGCTATTTGTAGGAGTGGACATTTTTTTCCGAAACCCAGTTCGAAATGGTAGATTCAACTCCAAGTCATCTAAGGAATAATTTGATTTTGGGACACATCATCGAGAACCGGCCGATTCTCGTATGAAAACCATTCTATTCTATAAAACCCACAAATTTTAATAATCAAGTGTTTCTTCTCTGTTCAGTTTCATTATTCTCTTCAATTTCTTCGATTTTCTCTCCTTTTAGTTGTTTTGATTAATTGATGATTTCCTCAAGTCAAATTAAAATATTGGATAAATCTACACCTAAATAATTTTATACATACGCTACAATTTAATTCCCGGGATGCCAAGTACAAATCATGGAAAAAATTCTGCAAACTTATTGTTTCGACTTTCGAATTTACAACGACGTTACATTGTTCAATAGAAATTTGCAATTTGAAAGTAGACGGTGAAAATTTGCAACTCCAAGGCATTTTGAATTTTTGTTAAAAGTACCGTGTCATTAGCATCTTTTGAATTTTTGTTGACATTTTTAATTTAAGGAACCGGACCGGACCGGACCAAATCAAAACGTGTTGATTCGATTCCAGTCCAATTCCATAGTTAGATATGGAACTAATTCTAAGATTTTACTTGGTGCTCGATTCGGTTTGGTTCTCTTCGAAATTGGATCCAGTCAAATCGCTTCAACTCCTAAATATTTGTAACACATTCGCAATTGATATATTTTTTTTTTTATTCTACAAGATAGTAGAAGGATAATTAGCAACGAGAGATTTTTTTTAAAAAAAATATTATGCATATTACCAAATCCGAATCGAAATGGACGATTCGAGCTCGGTACATTTCCACACGAATGTTGTATTTATAAAATACTTGGATTGTAATGGGCAATTCCAAGTATCGAAATACCCAAATCACCCCATCCAATGCTCAGACTTAATCCATTGAGAATCCAAACACTACAAAATAGAGAAGCGCAAAACTTCGAGGCAAACTAGCATCTCGAACAACGTTTTGATGAAATCAGAGTTTTGCTTATGATGAAGAAATTTAGGGCTGCACAAAAAAACCGTGAAACCGCAAACCGAACCGAAGTCGTTGGTTTGAAATCGTTGGTTTGGGTCCACGTGGACCCGTGGCTTTGTTTTCCTCAAACCGAATCAAACCGTTTCAAAATGGTTTGGTTTAGGTTTCAAATTTTAAAAACCGCAAAAAACCAAACCGAACCGCAATTTTTTTTATTAATTTTTTTTATTAAATTATAAAATTTCAAATGACATTAT
>CAIGRS010175284.1:0-27689 GCA_903798395.1 Fraxinus floribunda | reverse complement strand
TCATGCTTGCAGTGAGGTTAAGAAGCTTCATTCATTATGTGATTCTTTTTTCCTAAGTTTCATATTGGAGTTCTATTTCTTACTGGTTGATGTATTATTTAATATTTTTTCTGAAATTAGATTCGAGCTGGCCATCTTAGTGGTGATTGCCATTATAAAAGGGAATTACTGCGTGGTTTTGTGAAGATACGAGGCCATGAACAAGTGAGCTTTCTTCTATCAGAATTCTCCATAGTTTGCGGGATGTTTCCTGTTATATGTTACATTTATAAAACCAAATGCAATAACATGGAGTCTTTTGAAATTCTTCAATGGCTATTGCAAATGAAGAAAAACGAAAAAACAAATTTATCAAGGGTAAACAAAGGTAGATAAATAATGTTTTTAGTAGTTTTCTATGTGAACTTTTTCAAGTTTAGTTTTATTAGATTTTCAAGGACTCGTGTGAATTTACCAAAGTAAATTGTCATTGCACATTGCATTTAACTTCAAGGCTCTTCCATTATTTATGAGTTTTAAACTGACATTTCTCCCTTTATGCACAACACATAAACATGCATATGAGTTTCTAGAAACACGTGATATTGTTATTGGTAATTCATTTTTCTTTCAATGATTTTATCAATCTCTGTGAATTTAAAACTAACACTTTCAAACTATTTGAAAACTAAGGCTGTCATTTCTACCTATTTATGTTTAGGGTAACTTGTGAACTACTTTGATGAACAAATATCAGATGTATAGTTCAGTTTGACTTCTGATTTGCTTTGAATCACTCGTAGGTGAAATTTACTCTTAAAAGTTTAAATTGATATTGAGTGCACTCGTGCATAGTATGATATTGAGAGGAAAAGATGCTGTAATGCCTAAAATAATCTGTAATCTTACTGTGCAATCTGTGCAGATGGAGCAATGTGAGTGGCTGTAAGGTTGGCTTATATTTGTCCTGTTAATTAAATTGTGAAGTAATGTTTTGCATGATCAAGATATTCTATAGAAGGTTCACTGGTCCATGTCAGTCATTAGACCCTATGGTAATAGAGTTCTGCCCCCCCACATTCATAGTATCCATTTAACGTTTGGATGTGCATATAGTCTAGGTCGTGCAAGGCAGTATTAATATTCAACATCAGGTCATGCTGAAAATATCTGAAGCTCAATTTAGGGCTAGTATTTTTCTCTCTGAATCTTTAAGGGGATGAAGCACACAGATAGGATGAGTTTTATGAAACTCAGGTGGACAGAGTTACCCTTAAATGCAACTTCTATCGCATTCTTGTCACTTTTATGCTCACAACAGACAACAATCTTTGTTACTATAGTCTATAGCGACATGTGTTGTCTCTTGGACATATATCTTCCAATTCAGACATCCTCTTAATTTTGTGTATGTTACCATCTCATCTTTGTTTTATTTTTTACACGAAGCAAGGGCAATTTTTCTGGTGTTTTTATGTCTAGGTCTTGTATAATGGAGACCAAAAAATTAAAATACGTTTTTGAATGGGATTTCTGACTCTTGATTAGGAGTTGGAGCATGGCCCTCAAGAATAAATAGGCTGAGCTTTTTTTTTCTTTTTTACTTTTTAACCATTGCTAACTCACTTCTGTATTATGTGATAGTTGTATGCCCACTCTAATAGAAACTTCTTGATATCTAAACATTCTTTTTTTATACTAATGCTTGAAGGACTGTGTGAGGCGAAGAGTGATGAAATCTGTAACTGCCAACCCATACTGCTTAGAAGTGGCTGCGAAGGATGCTATGGAAGCTGTTTGGGATGTTTGTTACAATGATACTAAACCCTTTGATAGAGCTCCTTGAAATACAGCATAGTTAGCCGTCCAGCGTTGCTCCCACCTTTCCGAACACTGTGATTTACTCAACTCTTGAGAGGAGAAATACCTACGGAAATTTTTATTTTATATTAGGCTCTTGAACTGAAGTGTGTACTACATATCAGTTGACTATATCATCTGGCATCTTATAATTTTTGCATATGGAAGGAACACATGTTGATTTCCCTGAAAATTACATTCTGAAGATTTTCTTTTTATTGTTTTTATCATGGAACAAGCTTGTGGCTTGGATTGTAGTTATAGGTGCTATTATCTGTAATTGTATTTGGACTGACAGGAGCATGCGGCTGCCCGGACGGACGTTGACAAATCACACCCAGCAAATAGACAATCACCCTATGCAAGCTGGAAATTCAAAAGTATGCTAAAATCAGCCAATAAAGCTACACTCAGTCAATCACCAATTCACCAATAACCAATTCACCATTCACCAATAACTTAAGGCATAAATCATAATTTTATATTCCAATTTCCAAACAAAAAACTACAAATCCCCAATCAGTCAATCATCAATAACCAATTCACCATTTACCAATGAAAATATAAAGGGCAGTAAATAGCAGTATAGGGAGAGAGAGAGCCAAAGAGGGATGAGGCAGTGGCGGGAGGACTGACCTAAGAGAGGCTAAGAGCTGTTAATGGCAAGTGGCAACAACAATTTTCCCGTTCTTTCCCTGTTTTCTTCTTGCCGAATGCCGTGTCTGCTAGGCAAGAAGAAAACTGGGAAATGGTGAATTGGTAACGAGCAGAAAAGGAAGCAAATGAAGGCTGGCTCAGATGCCTTGAGACTTTCTCCTCCTCTGCCGAATCTCCTAGATTCTGTTGCTAATTTGAAGGGTGAACAAGTATGTTTTCAGCTGTATGACAATACATTCTCTCTCTCTCTTTGAATTCAATTGCAGATAACATTGGTATATCTTTATTTTGGAGACAAATGAAATTTTAATTTGAAACTTGCATATTATACAGGTAGCAGCTAGGGTCACTCAAGAGGATGCTGAAAAAGATGAATGGTTCATAGTTAAAGTGATCAATTTTGACAAGGAAACAAGAAAGTAAGTCTTAGTTCTTTCATTAGATACCTCCTCACCAGATAGATATTTTGTATGCGTATGAGAACGGAATGACAAAAGATTCAGATGATAAATAATATGGAAATGAAGATAACAGGGGGATTAAACTTGTTTTATTTTATGAATCTGATCTGCTTCTTATGAATGCATCTCTATATAGATTTGAAGTTCTATATGAGGGATCTGGCGATGATGAGGAAAGCAGTGTACAGATGTAGGTGTTTTCCTTCTCCTTATCTATTGAACGATGTCTTCTTTATTAATTTTTCACCATGTTATCTTGTGTAAACTAAGCGTTTGTTGGTTTGGACATTCATGTTTTTTCTATGTCAATTTAAGAATTCTTTTTAGAACTTCTTGGTCAAATCTACAAAGTATTTTTTTTTCCTTTTTTGTCTGGCCAAAGAAGGAGATGAATTCAATTTTGACATGGCAATGCAATTGGTGGCACATTGTACATCAAATTTGAACTGATCAGCTTTTTATTCTGCCATTTTTGACACTTAAATGACTTGCAATGCTTGTCAATATTGTTTGTTGACTATTGCAGTATGACTCAAGTGGTCGTTTACTATTATAAAAGTGGTCAACTGTTTATTAACATAAGCCAAACATGGGCTTCGTTTTAAAAAGTAAAGGTTTCACAATACTTGAGCCTAAGGTATATCTATTGGTTGTCACTGTGACAACCAGGGCCTGTGCCAAAGCCGTAATCTTACGTATTATACTCTTTGAGAGTGGAAAGCGGACAATACTTAAGAGTATGGCTTGGGCACAAGCTCGGGTTTTTACTGTCAATAAGTAAAATAATTTCACAGATAATTATGTTTGCGCAATATAATAACAGTAGACATCGATTCTTTTATTTATTGCCTTGTGTGTTTTTGCTTCGAAATCCCTCCATCTTTCGGAAGCCAAATCCTAACAAAATCACATACATACTTGTGTAAAATTTCTCTCCCATAAGATTTCTATTATTAGGAAATAGAATGAAAAGAAATTTGTGGCAAATCCAGGCAGCTTCAGGGTGTTGCATTCATGTCCTGTGATTTTCTTTGTACTATATAGTTCATCATTCCATTAGCTTTGCCCATCAAGCATCCAATTCCCTATGTTGCGTCCTTACATTACGATATGTAATATTTGGTACCCAAATTTTAATTCTTAGATGATAATCTATTTACTCTGTGTTTCTAAACCCCTCTTTCATCGTCCATTTCTTTGTCTCATGCTTATGACAATGCTTCGGTTTTGTATATTATGTTTGTTCAATTGATTAATATTTTCTCTTCCCCCTATGGGTTCTCTATATATTTGCTTTCAGAGAGTACAAGTTACCCATGTCACATATCATACCTTTTCCTAAGCGGACTGATCTCACCAATTGTCAAGATTTTCCTCCGGGAAGTCATGTTTTGGCAGTCTATCCTGGAACCACCGCACTATTTAAGGCAACTGTTGTCCAAACTCGAAAGGTATGTATTACTTTGTGCATAAACATAAATGAAAGTAGAACTTAATATCTCATTACTTTGTGTATGCATAAATCAAAGTGAACTAACCGTTGTTGTACTATGCATGTGATGCAATGTTTCCGATTTTGCTAATGGCTAGGGGAAAACTGATGAGTAAGTAGCATTTCCTCTTTTTATCTAATTATTTTCATGATTTTTTTACTATCTATTTACACTTGGTGCATATTTGGTATCGTCCCATTTTATCTAATCATTCGTACCAAAGATGCCATTGAAGAACTAGTTGTGTTATCTATAATGAGAGTAGATTTGCTTGTTTGACTAAGATCCTAATTGTGATTTTTTTGAGTTTTGAAATTTGGATTTGGTAGTTACGTTTTGGAATTTGACGATGATGACGACGGGGAAGGATCTTTTCCTCAATGGTTGGTACCATACCATAGGGTTGTTCCTCTTCCAGAAGGACACCGCCAGTGAATCCGAACCTATCTATAAGAAGATCGATGCTGCATGATAAGAGGATCACTAGTAATTTGCAAATAGTGCATTTTGAAAACATTTAGATTGCTTTTACGCAGAATTCCTAACTTCCAACAACAAAAGATAATTTTTAACTTTGAAAAAACAAAAAATAAAACAAAATTATATGCTTGGTATTTATACATTTTTGTTGTCAAGATGTCTTATAGGCGCTTCTTTTCTGCCTTGTGTTTGCTTGTTAATTCACACTACAATCCATTTTATTTTTTTTCTTTTTGTTATTGAGTTCTTATTTTTAACCTTCCAATAGTTAGTATTTCTGTCTTTGAAGATGATTTCTATTAAAATATTATGTTTAAATGCTTTAAATATAATGAGAAAATGAGTCGTTTTATTCCCTCCCAACTAACTTTTTGTATGAAAATCACTATCAACAACGAAATATGCTTATTAATGAAACGTTGAAGATAAATGTGTCCAAAACAAGTTGCAGATATAAAAGATACAATGAACAAAAATTGACGGCCTCAAGTTCAATTGTTTTGTGGTGCAAATAATAAATAGTTTAAATTACAAATAGATAGAAATGAATAGTGAATAAATAAGTACTTATTTATACATATGAGCTGAACAAAGGCTTAATAAATCTGTATATAATCCTAATTTCCCACCCCTTTCAAACAAACATAAATTCAACCCCATCATCACATGATTTTGGGTCAACTTAAAATTGCTGTATAGCTCACCATTAGAACGCTGAAGAAAACATCAGAATTTCAACATTAGCATGAAAAGGTCAGGCTACGACGAGGAAACTTAAACGTATACGAGTAACACAAATGTCGACATGCAACAAACCACCATCTTATTACCCAAGTTCAACAAGTGGATTGGAATAGCGAAAGCAGAACTCTTTTCAGAAAGGTAAAGAATTATATCTTTCATGATAGAAATGAAGGAATTGCACATTAAAAAACACAGAAATGATCGCTCTACAGTTGCCAAAATTGTGTCATACAATTTACAATATAGTGTGCAAGGACAACGGGGGCTTTGGTCCATGAAAAACAGCGCAAAGTAGCATTCTGAGCTAAAATATTCATTTCTTGAAGTATATAATAATATAACCAAGAAAATACAGATTCTGAATATAGATGGATTGCTCCTTTTTGCCTCATAGATCCAAGATTGTGGATTGTAACTTCATAACTCAGTTGCACTCCTGCGGAAATCTATGATATTGTCTCCAAACCACATATGACCATCAGAATCTTAATGGTGACTTAAAGGTTCTGCACACATCATTTGTTGATGTAACTAGCTTCCCATATGAAGTCGCCATGCGCATTTAAATATGTGGTACATACAAGGAAAACTGAAAATTAATACCCAAGCATTCAAGCCCAAACATACATGAAGATCATTTTAGGGTAATGTTAATGACGAGACTACTTAGAGGCCAGAAGAATTGAGATCAGTTATTAGATGAGACACTGGCATGGTTATTCGTGTATATCTAATTGACAAGATCAAGAATGAAAAATCATTTATTAATTAATGACTGAAATGAGGAAGTATACACCTTTAGAGTAAGCAGACTCACAACTCTGTATCCTCCCATGATTTCTTTCTCATAATCAAAACTCTTTCTTCAATCGAGGAGAGAGCATCAGCACTCGGTTCCACCTCTGATAGACAGCCAAGAATTTTCGTACATGGTTTATGACAGAAGGCCTCTCTCTTAAGATGACAAACCCTTCGGGCCTTAGCATTCTGTCCATTTCAATCAGCAAATCCTCCGAGCTACAACCAATTGCCTCAATCTTTGAGAAGATTGACCAGGCATGTAGTAGGTCATATGTGCGTGGTAAGTTGAAAATGATTCACACCTGCGAAAGAAATTGAATATTATAGCTCAACTATTACTTTTTTAACTAAAACTAATGAAAAAGATCCTACATATTCACAAAAATAAAGAAAATGAACTTCGTTCTTGTGGGTTGTCTTTTAACAGAGAGGTAAATTTTATAGGTTCAGAATTTGAAAGATTAAGCATTCATGGTGTAAACTATTTGAAAAATTAACACATTGTTGTGAATCTTGTGACTATGGAATCTCATGGTAATCCACCATCAACTTCCTTTTGTAGTACCCTAACCCAAACCCCTGTTGCCTCCTTGAAAGAAAGAGGTCCTAAACCACTAGACGATGGGGGCCGACTTGCCCAACCAAAATTGCACAGTTCTTCTGTACCACCTTCTAACCTCCCAGGACCTTGAATATAACCTCATATATGCAAACAAAAAGTGTCTAAATATCAAATGAGGAAAAGTGCTCTCCATGAATTAAATGAACAAAATATGTAATCCTTGTCAAGCAGTGTGATTCGTTCACCTTCAAAATAAAAGCATTTAGAATCCTTTTAAGCTCCTCAGGTAAGCGTGACAGCATTTCCACATTGCATCCAAGAGCAGTTCAAAAGTATCAACCAAAATCAGTAAGATTGTGAAGAGAAACAGGAAGAGAAATTGGGACTTCACCCTTTAACCTGTATGTTTATTTCTTTAAAAAAAATGCAGAAAACTATAACATTTCCCATTTTCTACTTTGCACTGTTGATCATAAATGTCTGAGGAGGTGAGTATCATTTTCAATTTAGGGGATTTAAATTAAATGTAATTTGACCTGGTCTCATGCGAGGTACATGTAAATAACCAAAACTATAACCAGCGTGTTCTTCATGCACACACAATATAAAACACAAATTAACTATTTTGGCTCAATATTAAAAAAGCGGAATCACAGCGCCGAGAGAGAGAGAGAGAGAGAGTAGCCCTATCACAAGTACTGGAGGAGACTTTTTATTTCTGTGAGTGGCTGGGAGAAGGGAAGGACAAGACAGACGAGGAAGAATTGAAATATTAATGAGAATAAGTTCCTTACCAGTCATGAACTGTTCCAATAAAACCTCGAGCATACATAATCTTCAATTTGTTAGATGCATTAACTGGAGCAACATTCATCACCCAAACATCCTTGTTCCTTAAAGCAGCGGCAAACCCACCAAGGTGTGAGTTCATGTCCATGACATTTCTGACTGAGTTCCTTTGTACAACAGGTTTCATCTGCTGCCAATACTCGGAAACTCGGTAATGCCATATAATCTGCATCATATTTGTATCTCACATTTGTATCTGTTAAGATGCTATAATTGAAACAGTATCTTTGACTTAAAATAAAATATTCATATTGGCAAGCAAACAGTTATAAAATGCAAGTGTTCCCCAGAGCTTAAGATCCTCACAGTGTCTTTTTTAAATACTTCAGGGCTGATACCAATTTCTTCCAAACGAGGAGGCGGTGCAGAAAGCCTTTGTGACCAGGGTTCTAGTCCACTCCCTTTCTGCTGATGCATCTCTGTTCTCCCATATACATGGACATTAAATACGTTAAAAGCAGAAAATATGGAACAGAAACCTCAAAACAAAATTTCTACCAAGCGATGAATAAATGAAAAGTACCACCAACTAACATGTAGAGACATTTTTCAATCATAATAAGTGATGGGAATAATTTAGAAAAGAACCCTATTTAGATTAAGGAACAACATAATTTAGAAAAGAACCCTATTTATAATTGATGTCTTTACAGAAGATTCAATGTCAACCCTAAATGATCTAGAACTCTTGTCTACAGAGGATTATGTAAGATTTTTGCTTCTGATTAGTAAAGTTTAAGATAAAGATTACCAGGGCTATTTATGTTGAATGCTATTATGCTACAGAGAAAAAAAAAATGAAGATAAAAATAGAAAATCTCATATAGAAAAAATGATGTTTCATTGTGATTACATTTAAATAAATATTGAAACACACAAATACTTAGCTGTAAAAGGAATAGGATACATACTTTCCGAATATGGGGTGATGCACACCTTCATGAGAACATTCCATGTAGCATCCGGATCATCATTAGAACTACACATGGGTGGGTTGGTTCCAAGATTTCTCTTTCAAGTAGCAATTGTTACTCAAAGGCTTAGCCAATATCACTGTTTGGTCTCTCCTAGCAACAACTCTCCAGCACATCCTTCTCAGCAGGTCGTACATAGCATTCCAAATTTTTCGATTCTCTAGGTCATGTGCATAAGCTTCTGGTGAGGAGTACACGAAATATCCTCCAGGTCTAAGCAATCTGTCCAACTCCAACAAAAGGATCCCATCTCTCTGGAGCCAATCAATCCTACAACGGGAACAATGAGCCAATTCAAATGATCTGCTGGGGTATGGTAGTCTTTTGGTGCCCAAGACACCTAAAGTAGCTGGGATCCCCCTTTCCAGGGCAAACTGTATTTGATTTTCATGGACATCATTAGGAGCAAGGGACATAGCTATGATGTTATGGCGGAGAAGATAGGCTCCAAAACTTGCAACTCCACAACCCACATCAAGAACACTTCGATTATGACCACCGCTGTAGAGTTTTTCACCAGGAAACTTAAGCATCTACGAAGCACAACAATTGAAATTTTAAAAAAATGAAGGAACTAGAAATAAGATCAGATGATTTAATGCAGCTCATAACTGAAACTAACTATAAAGCGCACCCCTGCTATAGCTGTAATGTATTTGTCAGCTCCATCATGGAAATGGGTTCCACCACCTGGAAACTTTATTTTCTCCCCGTCCACAACCATCCAATTCTGGTCTGATTTCTCTTTTGCAAGATGTGTATGGGGTATGTTTGCCTTCCACACTTGGTCCCTACTTGCTGGCCATCTAATTGGGATCTGGACTTCTAAAGCAACCACATTGGAATCAAAACTAACAAAACTGAATAATATTTAGAGTAACATGTGTAATTGCAACAAGCCGAGGTACATTAAAGGTACAACCTTGGGTTTCAAATAAGTGATTCATTATTCAGCCGAGGGATTTCAGTCATATGAAGATAATTCAGTTCCCCAAGGAGAAAAAATCAAAGTCTAAATTAAGATAGAAACGTGGATCAGATAAAGTAACAAACCTTGTAACCAGTGGGAGGAGGAATGAGGCAATTCAAACGCCTCTCTGGAGGTGGACAATGTCTTTCATAATGCTCCATTAAACTCAAATTAAGCTTCAATTTCATTTGATATATTAAATTTCTATCCAGACACGGTATCAACTCCGAATATCTCAAATCACAAACCTACATACCACAATCCAGAAAAAAAACATGAATCCAACATCACTGGAGAATCAGAATAGTTTACTACAAATGATCAACTGCATACCGGAATGCTTTTGGGAACTTCAGGATTGTGTTCTTCATCTTCAAACAATTCATCAAAGTCCTTTTTCACAACAAATCTTCCAGTGACCGGGTCAACGCCATTTTCAAACGAATCATCTACTCGCGGCAGAGCCGGTGCAAACAACGACCCGTTATACAAACAAACCAAACCCAAAAACACTACCAATCCAACCAGCACATACTTCAACAGCTTCGTCGAGTTGATAGCATCACGCTTCAGCTTCATTTTCGGTCCAAAGCAGAATTCAATTTCACAGAAGAATTGCAGAGAGTCAAAACCCTATTGACGGAGCAGATCCATTACTGAAGGGCGAAGCAAAATGGGGTGAATTGACTTTTTTAAGGTTTATTCTGAAGAATTCCTTTTAGGGGAAGGTTGTATCCGCTCGTTTCTCGTATGCATAGAAATGGGAATAATGCATAAAATCTGGGGAAATGAAAAGGACAATTGACTGTTGAAGTACCATGGTGACGACGTCGTTGGAAAAGAAAAAACGCCGTTTTTTGTGTTGAGGAATAGAGCTTGGTGCTGACGTGTATGTAGGAGCTAATATATCCCTGACTTTACAATTTCCAATATTTTCATTAGAACAATATTCATCTAGAGATGTGCTATGTGCACATAAAGGGATCCATTGAGAGGCTGTCATATGTACATTATGGATCCCTTTATGAATCTCATAATGTACACATAGAATTTTCCATTCATCTATTTGTAGTTAAAAAGTCTGGTTGTGTAGCCTCCATTTGGAATATATTTGGAAAATTTATTACGAGCATGATTGAGCCCAATTTTTTCTTAAAAATATATTTTAAAATAATAGATTGATGGAAAACATCACTACTATATTAAAAGAGAGGATGGTCAATCACTGTTCATTTGTGCACCCTTCATTTCACATTGAAATCGGTTCACCACTATTCACGAACTGGTTTAATTACTATTCACTAAATATCTCTAACTCAAACGACTTTATTGTTTTGCTTTCTTGCAACTATCACCTCTATTTCTCTTTCTTTTCCGGTCAACACGAAAGCAAACCAAACCAACTTTTAGTCTATCTTACCTTCGTTTCTCCTCCTTCGTGGCAGAGATAATCTATATAGAGATTCAAAGTTAAAAAGTTTGTAGCTGATTTAGTTATAGGACTTTCTTTGATCTTTAATGGTGTTTTCTTTATACTTTGACTTCAAACATCAATGATTTGAAAGAATCCAAGTGCCAATCAAAAGAGTCCATCCACTGCAGATAATCAGTATGATCACCATCTTGAGATCCACCACGCCAAGAAGAAGATCTTCGCTCACGATCCCTACTTGCAAAAAAAAAAAAAAAACACTTTGGTGTAAATGCCTGTGCATTTACCCTCTTGTCCCAATTTATTTTTTGATCAATTTGTTTTTGTTATGATATTTCTTGTCAGTTCTGGGGCTTTATTTATATGTATTTATGTAGTTGGATGATTTTTATGTATAAGGTGAAAAATGGATTGTGTTTCTTTTTTGAAGAATTTTCTGTTCAATAGAGTAATTGTAGAAATGATTAATTGAATTTATAGATATTTAATGTTTTACCCTATGTTCTGCTAAATGTTGCAAACTATAAATTTCCATCCAAGTAGCAATTTCTCTATCTTTTGATACAAATCAAACAACCAAAAGAAATTTATAATCAACAGTAAATCCGAGAGAAAGGTAAAAAAAAAAAAAAAATACAGAAGAAGACCAATCCATCTCAACAAGCTTGTCACTTGTTGTAGAATTCACAATGACATATTTATGATCCCCTCTGTAAGCAATCACAGATGTTAACAATATTAGAACCATCATCAAGATATAACACAAAGTATAAAACATTAAACACAGGCTACAAAATCGGCAGAAAATGAACAACAAAAATAGCACACAAATTAGGCAACAAAAAATTATCAAAGGAAGCTAGATCTTTTAGAAAAAGAAGGAAAAACTAATGAATGTAGCAAAAAAAAAAAGAGAAAAAGAAAAAAGACTGTCTCTCCGCATAGCGCGGAGACACAGTCTCCTTTTTTTTAATTTCTTATTTTTTTGCCAAAAATTCTACTTATTTACATTTTACACAAACTAAAAATACAATTTCAATTATTAATAATTTAATTCAAAAACATTAAAAAATATTCAATTCCACACATATATGAAAATCAAAATTCCTTTCGAGTACGTTGCCCCCGAACCCCCACAAGGGGTGCCGCTCCCTCGACCTGACCAGACAAGTCTATCCCCGTCGGGGACTTCCCACGAGATGGGCTGCTTATTTACATTTTACACAAACTAAAAATACAATTTTAATTATTAATAATTTAATTAAAAAACATTCAATTCCATACATATATGAAAACCAAAATTCCTTTCGAGTACGTTGCCCCCGAACCCCCACGAGGGGTGTTGCTCCCTCGACTTGACCGGTCAAGTCGATCCCCGTTGGGGACTTCCCACGAGAGGGGTTGCCCCCTCGTATGCTTTCAAAAGTTTCATTTACTTTATCTTTCCTGCTCCACCTTCATAATGAATATGTATTGTTACTTAATTATAAACTAGCAAAGTTTTTCAAATGTTTTTGTGAACTTAATTTGAGAATTTCTACCATGACCAACATTGAGACATATGATCTTCTTAATGATAAAGAGCACATACTCATGATCAAAAATGTTTGTGATCATAGCATGTTAAAGATATGGATTCTTTAACCATTCACATGTAGTACTTTTTGTTCTTTGAAGTAATATTTCAGTTATAAAATCAGTAATGCATTAGTCGATTATTTTTTGTGATACCCTATTTCACTTATCTATATACTTGCAACGACTAATATACAAATGAGTATACCTATAAATTTTTTCATCTTTATACTTTGCATCTATTATTGTCATTAAATAAAGTATATCACTAATTTCTATACAGATAATATAAACTATTTTCCCTTTCGGTAGAGACCAACTAAAACTCAGAACTTCAAGGATTATCAGATAATATTTTTCATTATTAGATTTTATTAATTATTATGTTAGATAAAAGCTTATCGACCTTTTACAATACCATTAATATCATATACTAATATTACCTTAAAAATATCAAAACCCGTACATTGTACGGGTGTACGACTAGTATTATTGAAAAATAAGGAAAATTTCTGAATTTACGTGTAATATTATTTTATTGAAAAATGTGTGATTGGAAAGAAAAAAAAAAGAAAAATATATTTTAAAAATAATGGAGATCAAACAAATGTGAATAAATTAATCAAACTTTATTTTCAACCAAATATTTTGATAGACCCACAAATATTATTCACTTATCAACAACTCATTTATATCTGTTTATAAATTAGAACGATTATAAATTCTTCCCAAACGAAGGCATAGCATTAACTACGTAGTTTATACAACAATAATGCTAAATGTAAAGTTTTGATTTACATTATTTTTGGCATCCCATTTGTTTCAAAAAAAATTGTGGGCGGGATTTTTTTAAAATACTCTACAATTGTGTGCTGCCACATGACACAATGTAAACAATAATGTAAAATATGATGTACATGTTGCATGATTGTTCATATAAAGTGATGCCACTCTTTTTTGGCTACTTCCTCTATAAATTGATGCAATCAACAACCTACAATTCAATACCTACTTATATAACATTGCGGCAAGAGTAATGTTATTCATCATGACGACGAAGAGAAGTCATAGATTAACTGCTACATTGTCCAATATATAAAAATGAATTCCAAATTTGTTGAATAATGTAACAATTATCACCGACACATAGACGGTTCCCACTGATAATGAATAACATTATTCTTACGGCAAAGTGCATGGAGAACATCACTAATAAGAAATTAATATACCAATATCTCTCACACTAAAATAGGTTTCAATCCGACAAACATTTAGGTTTTGAGTTAACCAGTAAAATTTCATTCATTAAACCTGGAGCATGTCTTAAACAATGTCAAAAATCAAAGCCAACGTGAAACATAGCAACATGAATTTAAAAAGATCAAATTCAGCTGACAACACTTTCTTTTGGTTTTGTGCCAGGGGATATACAGGAAGAGCTTTATCATACATTTATCATACATAAAATGCTTGACAACCACCACCGATCAATCTCGAAGAACTTTGCAAATAAATGAGAGTAGCCCATAAACTTCGTAGATTATACAGGTGTTCATAGGTCAGTTTACTTGAACTGGAACTTACACTATACAATTCTTTCACATTCATCTTAAAGGTTTGGTGAAAGTTACTAAATTCATCAAATCCAACAGGCACAATGGACAAGATACAGAAATCATACACACTGATGTATCTACAATTTAGCTGCAACATCCACCTCTTTGTGCAACTGCTCCATCTCTCGCCCCAGGTTGACCTTGGGGTCGCCCATAGCCAACCTTGATACCAGATGACTGCAATTCCAAAAAAAATATAGTATATATATAATGAGAGTTCTGACGTAAAACAAAATAGCAGGAGAACCTTCAATTTCAAAGAAAGACGTCGATAATCATTAATCCCTACAACCTCAACAAGATGGGCAAACAGTGAAGTACCAGAAAGGTTTTACATGCACAAGAAATGCTAATTTTATTTTGGCTTACAAGCTTATATCGAAGCCACACCATTCTTTTATAATGCATATGGCTGAGTTAACCAGATTAATGGCCAAATCACCATCATTTACCTACTTGATAGTTGAATAAAGAGAAGATACTCTCTAGCCTCTAGATTAATGGCCAAATCACCATCATTTACTTACTTGATAGTTGAATAAAGAGAAGATACTCTCTAGCCTCTAGGGCAAATAATGTGAAAAGGCATTACAAGATAAACTGTGCAGAACCAACAGAAAGTTGTCCAGTTTGTTTCCTGAGAACCACAGTAACCTTACCTCATTGGATACATCAAATACGCCTTCCTGGATCTTCTGAAGTATTTTTGCCGCAGTCTTTGTGAATGCCTGCAAAAGAGTACATTAAAAGTACATGTAAAATAAAATAGAGATTCAGATTGGATAGAAAGACTTCTATAATGCAGAAGTTGCATGAAGAAAGAAAGGTTTCTTAGATTTTGTTCATTCAAATGTGGCACCTCCTCGACATTCTGGGCTGTCCTAGCAGATGCTTCCAAAAATAAAAGTCCATTTTCTTTGGCAAACTGTTCTCCCTCCTCTCTGCTTACAGCTCTTCGGTGAGCAAGATCACTTTTGTTTCCTACAAGCATGATCGTCATGTTTGGGTTTGCATGCTGCCGAGCATCTTCCAGCCAGCTTGCAAGATGATTAAATGTCTCTCTCCTAGACAATAGACATCTTCCCAGTGTAAGAAGAAAAATAATTCATATTACATAAGAACTGGAACCTAAGTGGAAGGACAAAAGAACTGTCTGACCCCAGACTATTAAAATGCAGGGAAATCAGAGTTTGACATAAGAAGATGAGCTCATGTCATGAACATTTACAAATTGTTTATGGTTCCTATTTCTTTTCTACCGCATTCAACCCAGAGTACATCTAACTTTCAAAAAAAAAAAAAAAAATTGCACACCACATGACAATACATGGTACACATGCGAAAAGCAAACAAGTGTATATTGTCTATATATCCCCTTCTGTTTAATGAAAATGAATTGATGATTAAATATGAATACTCCACCAAAATTACCAAGCCCATGTTTGAGCCTCATTCTTTAAAAACTCATTTTTCTCCAAACTCATTTTCAACCACACATTCTTCCAATAAAATATTTTAACACATGAACCCAAAATTTTTCAATATTTTTTAACCACATATTCTCCAAAAAAATTACTATTACACAATCTATTTGCCAAAAAATGGGGCTCAAACAGAGCCTAAGTAACCACTAACCAAAGCCTTTTAATCATGCAGGAGTGAACACAAGACTTGCACATCATAGCCACATTGTAATACCGTCACCCATAACTCCAAAAGTTTTACTCTCTGTAAGCAAATTCTGACCTGAAATCATCTTATTTTTTCATGATACGTAAGAGTTGTCTAAATGTGTCCTAAACATGCATGGAATCTTACAGTCAGAAAAACGAAAGCAGCCAGAAAACTACCAAAGATAATTCAACTGACCATTATTCAGGAAACAGTTCATTCTGAGTACGAAAAGGGAAAAGAACTGAATATACAAAGACCTACCTGGTTATGTCATAAACAAGTAGAGCACCAGCTGCTCCCCTGTAATATGATCTAGTGATGGATCTGAAGGATTCTTGGCCAGCCTGCAAGGAAAAAAAAAAAAAAAAAAATCAAAACACAGATAAATAATAAAAAATATTTTTATTTAGGAAAATTAAAAAAAAAAAAAAAAGAAATTGGTTGACTTTTCTGTGAAGAGCAAATATAAACCAAAGACAATTCTGACAACTGAAAGAATTAACTGAATGACAAAAGGATGGAAAATTTTGAATACATATTTGCATATCACAAGAAATCAGTATCTTATTTAGAGTCGATGTTTTTACATGCATATCTCATTCCTTCCCAACAAGAAGTTCATTTTCAGAAGAGAGTGTGTACTTTTTGAAGAAAAGGTTGGGAGAAAGGAAAATAAAAGAATATACGCAAAGATATATTGCAGGCAGGAAAGAGACTGAACTGATCATTCCCATATTTAACAAGCACCAGAGAAAATACAAACATGGAAAATTGGTATGTTTAAATCGAAATACAAGAGATGATGTGCATCTAGATGAAATCTTAAGTTGATGTGGGAGGATAAAGCATGAATCTTACAATTTTATAAGCAGGCTGATAACAAAATATTCATCCACGCTAAAGTTTAACCGTCAATAGAATTGAAAGAGACCAACAAGAATGATGAAAAACAATGAGCTACTCGATAACCAGACAACTATCAAAAATTCATTCCCTCAAACATTGCTGTACAAACTTCAGACTTCACATCCTTTATTCCTGTAGCATTTCCCCCTTCCCTGGGAAAAAGCAAGGCAAATTCAAAGGGATTTTGATGCAGCACTTGGGGCAAATATGTCATGGCCTACAACATACCATCTCAAAACCGTTAATACCACGAAAGAATCCGAGGTGGAACCGTGGTTTCAGCTACTGAGAAAATTCGTCTCCAAATATACAGAACTAAATCGTTCTAATTCTTAACATCCAGGCTAAAAGATCCTCTTCAAGCATAAATTACAGAAATGAAATAATCCTATTTCAACAACCAAAAAACTAGGAGCCAGAAAAAGCTTATAACTAAATTTTGCACGGGTCATGACTACAGACTATATGCCAAAAACTCTAAACTTAAAAGCAAAATATTCAATTAAAAGGATAAATAATTGTAACCAACTATAAATATTAACGCACGGCTAAGGATAACAAACAACATATTAGTAAGTTACCGTGTCCCAAATCTGAAGCTTAAGGGGCCTGCCATCGATGGTGACCATCCGAGCCCCGAATTCCACTCCGATTGTGAGATCATGCACGGGCTGGAACCTCTTGTCGGTGAATTGTAACAGAAGACAAGATTTCCCCACACCTACACGGAAAATCAAGCATCATATACGCGTCTAGCTACTCATATACTAGGGGTTTTATTGAAAAATAAAGGAAAGAAAAGAAAAGAAAAAACAGGAAGGAAAATAAAAGAAAAGAAAAAACAGGAAGGAAAATTACCAGTGTCTCCGATGATTATGTACTTGAAGAGGTAGTCGTATGACATTTTCTCCGATTCGATAGCTGATGAAGATAAAGAAAAACAAAAGGAAAAGCTGTATGTATCAGTGTATGTATATGATGTGTGCGCTTTTTGCTGTAAGTGGAAAAGAAGAAATGGGACGCTACGACGGAAGCTGCTGAAATCCAAATTATAGAGATGGGGGTGGCAAATAAAATAAAAGGAAAATTTGCATCATTGGACCCCGATTTGTCACTTCAGTTAATAATAAGTTGGTGTCAAATATTTGAAAAGAAGCAATTTTATCACCATATTTCGTATAATTTCACGGTTAATTCTGAACGGCAAACTGTTCAAATCTCTAGTTAGGGTCCATTTTACACAACTTTTGAAAAGTTAAAAGGAATTTTTAAGATCCAAAAATTACTTTGAACTTATTTATTTAATTTCTGAAAGTGTTTTTTTCTATTTTGTAATTTCTTTTAAAGGAAGCTGATTCAATTTGACTTCCTATAATAAGATTTTCAGAGAGAGAATTGTTTAGGGAACTAGTTTCTATAATGTGGTTTTTTTTAGAAAGCTCTACTACAAGAAGCAAAAGTTTTAACAAACAATACAGTTCATGTCTATAAGAACAATTATTTGATCAAATTTTATTACATATAGTAAGATTCATAATTTTTACATACTTTTTTATTACACATTTTTCAAGACTTACTACTTATAGTCGATTATAAGTTTTGAAAAACATGCACTAAATTGCCATGTTTAATTTTGTGATTCTAGATTTCCTTCTCGACTTGAAATTTAGAGTTGTGCGTGAAATTCGTATGATAATTTAATAAAAACTTGAATGGTTTCTATCAGTTGCAATAATAAGAAAAGTTCGGAGATTAATTTACTTATTTTTAAAAGTTGAGGACCAAATGAGAATTTCCCTTAAAAGACAATTTCGTTTGTTTTGCTCAATTCTTTTTTTATCTTTATCTTTTTCTCTTGGGTGGAGTTTCTTGACAATATTAGATCACACGTCGAATGTGCTAATCCAATAATCCTCTTTACACAAGTGAATAGACAAATTTCCTGGTTAAAATCGTAGTTATCTTTGTCACGTAAGAACAATTGTTTTGTTCAAATGATGTTTCAAATCGTTCATTTTCTTTTTCAGATGACTTAAAAACACACTAGACCTCCAATTCTAATATCAATCAATGACAATTACATAATCAACTCCTTTATTACAAAAGAGGAGACATAGCCTACAGGATACTTGACAAAAAGGACATCTTCATAAAGAATCGTGAAAACTTCACCAAAACGTACCTAACTTCGTAAGGTTTGAAACTTGACTTTCCCACTTCATATCTTTACGAACCTTGATACGTGGAGAACTTTTAAAATGTACGAACTTGTTGAACTGTGTATCATAGCCTAATGAGCGAAAGAAGAAGAAAAAAAACCTGAATCACTATATATAAGTAATCAACAATTAACTCTTTTTCACTTTACATTTTACAAGAAAACTGAGTTCTCAGCTAAAATTGCAGGTAGAATTACCTATGATTAATCCCTGATCATTTCTCCAGAAGTATCATCTTGATCACAGAAAATATTTTAACAGCAACCATTATAAATCTTCACAGAGCGTCCTAGCTTTTTCAACGGCTGTTACATAGTAATACAATCTCCATAATGTTACTATGTCCTACAAAATTACCACCAACTTCAGAATTAGCTTTACACAGGCTCAAATAGAAACCATCAATAAACAACCAGATCCTCTGTATCTACCTCGTCGTCAAGATCAACACGGATCTCATCACTTGAAGTATTCTTGGATGGATTACGTTGTCTAACAATTTCTGCAACACGATCAAGATTTCCAGGAGGTAAACTCTGAATCAACTTTCGAAGTTGTTGCTTCTCGGAATGGGTCATTGGCCTGTTGGTGAATATTAAGACTTGTGAAAACAAGTACATCTAAAACGTATTTTACGAAACATCAAATCCTGAAGGTGGGTACCAGCAAAAAAATTGTAAATATAACATTCTAGAAGCCCCACTTGAGACACATTGCCCCGCTGTATTATTATTTTTTAATATCAAATTTTTTTAATTTTAACTCTAAACCCCTACATATCTCTTATTTACACACAAAACACACTGAAAGGCACCCATGCATTGGGAACAACCAAAAAGCCACCAGATTTGGCAGTGCAAGGCCACAAGAAGAGGAGAAGATCAGAAACCAACGAAAAACCCAGTTTGCTTATTCCACTTAGAATGATGGAATACATTAAAGTCTAATATTTTTTTTTTTTCCCCAATTCTTATCCTCCCAAGTCCCAACTACACTTTTTTGTATCTATGTAGATTAGATATCTAGTGCCAATCCAAGACAATTGTGAATATTATTTCATTTGGTGGCGATATCCATCAGTGGCAGTGCAAGGCTGCAAGAAGAGGAGGAAACAACTCCAAAGCCACCAAATTTTCACACCAGATCTGTTCCTCCGGCAGAGACAGTGATTCGGTGAAGGATTTATATTTAGGGATATAATAAGTTAAGAATTAAAGATATGTTTGAAAAGAGGGGCTGGAGACTAATGTATCTGCTGTAGTCTAGTGGTGAGAATACTCACCTTCCGCATGGATGACCGAGGTTCAATTCTCAGAAAAAAAAACGAAAATATTTTTTTTTTCCTCCAAGCAATTTTCCTCCGAAGAAGGTGGTCATGGAAGGGAATTTGCCATCCTTAACTTTCACTAAGAACAAAGGGCAACCAGCTAAGCCAAGGATCTAGTCTCAATATTAACTAGTACAGATTGTGAATGAAATGTTTGCCCAATTGTTCCTGCTGTATTCCTTTTCTTTTCAATTGTTCGTTCCATTTCTTCTGGAGATGGGTGGGAAGAGAAGTGTGGCATTGCAGTGGTGCCTTTTTCTCAACATCCTCTCGAAAACTTAACGTTGACCTTTTCAGTGTTCCCTTTTATCCTCTAATGTGTAGATTACATTAAATAATGAATGTCCCGAACAACCTAAAATGATGGGAAAAAGTCTCATATGGATTATTAGTTTATTACTATAAAGCCAAGCCACTACTGAAACAGCAACCCATACAAAATTATTTCAAGAGAAGGAAAGCATTTCAAAGATGTGAAAAACAGAAGATGGAATTAAGTACGGTAAACTAGATAAATTCCAAGAGTTCGGACACAGAAAAAGAGCCCCTGAAACAAACTAAGAAGCAGTAATCAACTAGGCTCTACACAAGTACATAAAAAGAGATACCTGCAACTGGACATTACAATGTCAAGAAGTTCTTCAAGCTTTTGCTCCATATGGCAAATCTGTAGAATACACCCAGCAAATTTTCATTGTGGATGAATTGAAGATATCCAACATGTTGAAAATTGATATTTATAATAGTTCACGCATGCAAGGAAACTAGAAAAAGTGAGTCTTGATATATAAATACCATGATGGACAGTTCATCAGAATACTTCTTCATCAGTTCCTCTACTTTTGTACTATCACTCTCCAAGATGTAGCGTAAATCGTCATCAATCTAATTGATAAAATGAAATGAGCAATTTCATATCAGCAATGTTTTCACAGCATGAAAAATTGTGATAAATCATAGTTCGCAGCCTTGTTAAACAATATTCATGAATTTTTAATACTTGTTTTTCAGTGACATTCATCGTCGAGTCACCATTGGAGTTCAGGTCATAGATGTTGACATTCGAGAGAGTGCATGCACACACAGAGAGAAATAGGTAAAAGAGTATGATATTCTTACTTCTCCAATTTTTTTAAGAACAATATCAGGATTCATTATTGATTCACCCTTCTAGACCTTTCTAAATCAGAGTCCGAAGGCATTGCACAGAGACTTGGAAAACAGGCACATTACAGGACAAGTACAGTCAGCTCTCTAATAATGATAAATAGTTATCTAATGATAATAATAAAATATATGGAAACTAGTTCACTTAGCTTCCCAAATTAATGGTTCTAATAGCTAAAATTAACAAGAATTTTGCTAATAATCCTCCTATATTACTAGGTGAAAATTTAACATACACATTCAGTAGTTTTATTCTATTCCCAATTAAATTTATGTTATCATTTATGAAGGACAATAAAGGATATCTTATAGTGAATTAAAAGAATGGCACAGAAATGACTGTGTTATAAAATTTCATATAAGAATGTAAAAATCCGCAGATGCCTGATTCTGTTGTAATTTAATGGTGCAGCAAATGACACAGAATTTACTGCGTTATAAAATTTCATGTAAGAATGTAAAAATTTGCAGATGCCTGATTCTGTTGTTATTTTTAATGGTCCAGCAATTAACATGGAAATGACAGAAAACATATAATTATTGCTTTGCAATAAGACTAAACAAACATGTCCATCCCTGATTCCGTTGCAATCAGTGGTCATTCCAGAAAAGCACGGCCACTACTTCACAAACTATGAGTATGCCTCAAAAATAAAAATAAACTAATAATAATAAACCTTGTTAGCGGTGATGCATGTTCTATGCTCGTTACGAACATCTTTAAAGATCATAAATGCCCTGTTCATTTATTAAAAAGGACATCTTAAGAGTCAAGAGAGCAAAACGGACAAAATTAATTTAGTGCCTACATTTTGTTCAAGTACTGTCATATTTTCAACGTGATAGGTAAAGATTTTTTGATGTGAGGGAATTTAGCATAGGGGGCTATGAATGCAACCCAGCAACCAGATTTGTTTTGTTCCTGTTTTTACCTCCCAAGGTTATCAATTATTTGAGAGTCAACTTATGTAAGTATAAATCAATCTGCCACCAGAAAAACAATACAGCAACAGATATGAAGAAATATCAAGTGCCAGGCACCTTGGTCCCATCAGACCCAACCCACAGTTGAGGGGACTTCTTGACATCATTGGATACTTCTTTCCCTGGTACATCCAAATGCACGTGTTCATTTTCAGAATCCTGTATGTAAGAAGGTAAAAAGAGAAAAATGATAATTTATCCCAAAAGATCTTGGCCTTCAAAAGGACACCTAAGGAGCATGTTGAAGAAAATATGGCAAGCATCTTTGAGATAAACAAAAATATGAAGAATTAAAGAAGGCATGCCAAAAAACCGCTTATTATACAGTAAGATCACAAGCAACAAATCTCTGCCGTGGTCGTACACTAAGACAAGACATCACTCCACATGCATCCCCATTAAAAGGTACACCATAAAGAGCAAAAACTGTTCCAAATGCGATTAAGTTCTTTAATAACATTATCAAATTCTAATGCACAGTAGATGCAAAATAGTGAAGTAAGAATCTTCAAAAATTAATTCAAGTTGATGATAGAGCACTTTGTAATGAAATGGTGACTGAATTCGAAACAACGAAAACAACAAATTTAACACATGTATGCAAGGTTAGATCATATTCACAGCCAATCCTCCCAGCCAGAACTGCTACAATTCAAATCCCTCAGGAAGCACAGCTGATCTACCTGTCATATAGGACTCTATCTGAATTTTGATTGTCGTCTTAACAACCCTTTTATGTCTGTGCATGTTTGAATTTTTATCCTCTTCTTTTTAATTTTTTTTCCTGGCTATTTTTCAGTTGACGAGACAAATGATAAATAAAAGTGGAGTCTGGTGTTGAGAAAGTCAACAACAAAGTATTTCCCAGGCATTTAGGAGGTGTTTGACACCAATTTTAGTAGAAAAATGTGTTTTTGAATAGTGATTGATGGAAGAATGTGTGGTTAAAAAGTAAGGAGAATTTTTAGGTTTATGTGTAATATTCTTTTATTGATAGAATGTGTGGTTGAAATGAAGAAAGAGAAAAAGAATGATTAAAAAGTAAGGAGAATTTTTAGGTTTATGTGTAATATTATTTTATTGATAGAATGTGCGGTTGAAATGAAGAAAGAGAAAAAGAATGAGAATGAGAAAAAAATGAGTGCCAAACAGGGGCTTATTTTAATAATTCCAATGCTTACCAATGTGGGAGGCGATACTTTGAGCTTCTTTTGAGGGTGTTCCACTTGATCGATTTCACATCCTGAGCCTTCGAAGGTTAATAGGCTATTTTTGTATCTCAAGCATGATTGTATTCGACATATCGACAGCACAGGATCTATCATCTACAACAGAGTTAGGCATAGAGTGAGGATACGTTAAAGAACTTTCTATAAAATTAATGATGAATGCATATACATTGCCAAGTTTTCCTGCTCCTCCAAGAAAAGCTGTAACACTATATCTTATTCAGATCCAAATAATCAATGCACTAGGTTGCTCATGCCCTTAAGTCAAAAGCAGGTCACAGAGAAAGATTGAAAAGGAAATGGAAATCAACATGTATTTACCTCATTGATTTCCTGCCCAAGAGTAAGCACACTTTCGCAAAGCAATGACTTCAACCTTTCCATTTTAAAGTCCGGCAGTAGGGAACCTATTCCATTAGTGTATAAAGAAGCAGGACCGCTAATACCACTGTTCTCTTTTTTTATGCAACTGTTCTTACTTGTGCTCTTGTCTCTGTCCAACTCAAGAAGGTTTCCAGCTAATCCAGAAATTTGAGGTGAGAAAGGCACAAAATCATCATCTTGAGACAATAACTCTGCTACTTCACTCATATAGAAACCAAAGAAGTCTGGCCCTATGTTACCATTTTCAATTGCAGCAGTCATATCCCTTGATGTTTCTGACATTACACCAATAATCATGCCCACTCAATGTTAGAAAATAATTATACATATAAGAATCGATACGTTGTGACGTAACACAATCACACTTAAATATTTTGATGGAGACAAGCAAAAGCGAAGCCAGGAATAGAATCCAATGGGGGCATGACTGAAATAAAAAGAAATTGAAATAAGGCAGTAAATATAAAAAATTTAAAAATGTTACAATTTTTTCTATACATTACAATTATGTCCTACAGATTTCATACTTCGAAAACACATGTATAATGACTTCAATTTCAAATTAGGAAAAATCGCAAATATCTAGACATACATACTTTTAAAGTTGACAATAAAGGCGTCCTAATGAGTGTAATTGAAAGCTGATTAAATTTTCCGATACACTTCAATTATTAGATGTCATGATTGTCATCTTTGATGAAAATGAGTGCAGTATAAATTCAACAAAAATATAATAAAATGGAATTGAGAGTGGATTTACTAAAAATAATTTCCTAAAGATATATTATACTAGCAGGAAAATAAAGAGTATATTACCACACAACTCTGTTAATACATCTAACGAATCCCTACAGCAACAAAAATTTTGACATTTAGTAACAATCCGAACATGTGTTCCAAGTCGTTAACTTGTATTGTCCATTTTGGAAAAGCACGTGCCCTTCTTACCCTTCAATCATTTCTATGGAGCTTCCATCTTACCCATCTTCGTCCTCAAAGATTCAATTGATACCAGGATTTCATTTAATATGTCGTAAGGAGATGACATGAGTTCAAATCCTCAAAGATGCAATAGAAATCCGTGAGAATGAGATGGACAAATGCTCTCCCAAAATGGAATTGCGTATGATGAGAACAAATTCCTGATTATTACAAAAAACTTGTTCAATTGATAGCAGGATTCAACTAACGTTATTGAGGAATTTAAGATTTCGAATCAGATTGAAAGTACATATGAACTAACGGCTTAGTAACGGACCGATTCATTACAATTTAACTAATAAGATTTGCAAGTTAAATCAACAGATTAATAGATGAAAGAGAATAGGAAAATCTCACCCCGGTGAATCCTTCGATCATGGATTTCTAGGGTTTTGATTACCCCTGATTCTAATTTTCTCAAAGCAGGGAGATGGATTTTGAATTTGGAGTCATATTTTTTTACCTTTCATCTATAATATATAAACTTTATGTTGAAAAATGAAAAGTCAAGTTTTATTGAAATAATTGAATTGTAGTAGGGTTATAATCGTCCAAAAAATGATGTGATACTTTATATTATGGGTAATTATATTATCACAACAAAATTTACTTGTCACACCACATTATAACTACATCACAATTAAAATATATTTTTAATAAATACACCACAATAAAATTACAATTATACCTCTAATCTTAATAAAAATTAAAAACAAAAAAAAAATAACGTAGTGTACTCATATGACACCACAACTTTAATTTCACGGTGACTTTCTGGCTATACATCTACAACACTGTAATTGGAAAATTCCACATCAAATTGCAGTATGAGGAAGTGAACAACCCCTTTCGTTTTGTTTCTACTGTCTTCTGTTTCTCCTTCCAGATCAAGGAAGGAAAATACAAGCTCATGCGGAAAGTGACTCCGACGTGCCGGTAGATCCACCGAAGGTTGAAGAAAAGATAGGTGCTATTCCGAATGGTTTGTCCACATATTCTGATGTCGCTAAAAGGGAAGTTGGGTCGATCTCTTCACGCAAATGCGGAGAAGTTTGAGTTCCAGGCGGAGGTTTCTAGGCTTATGGATATTATTATCAACTCTCTATATAATAATAAGGATACTTTCTTGAGGGAGTTGATCTCCAATGCTTCTGACGCACTGGACAAGATTAGATTCCTATCCCTCACAGATAAGGAGGTTTTGGGTGAAGGGAACAATGCTAAGCTCGAGATCCAGATTAAATTGGATAAAGAACATAAAATACTTTCCATCAGTGAAAGAGGTATAGGCATGGCAAAGGAAGATTTGATCAAGAATTTGGGAACCATTGCCAAGTCTGGAACTTCAGCATTTGTGGAGAAAATGCAGTTGAGTGGAGATCTTAACCTTATTGGCCAATTTTGTGTTGTCAGGTTGAAGGAGAAGGAGCAACTTAAATTGTGGTGTATTCAGAAAAAATGTTTTAAGAATTTATATAAAGTTGTGGGTAACTAAGTAATTCTACTTAAGGTGATTTTGAATTTATATAAAATTGTGGGTAATTAAGTAATCTGCTTAAGGTGATTTAAGTAAATAAAAACATTGATTAAAATTGTGGTGTAACAAGTAAATTTTGTTATGGTAATATAATTACCCTTATATTTATACTATTGTAAATGGTAAGTTATTGGTGAATAACAATTATACCATTGCAGCCTTAGAAATTATTACAATATGTATCACTAATCCTTTCATATAACTATAGAATTTTGGTTCTCATTATAATTCACACAAGTTTATTGGCTTTTATTCTCTATTCTATTTTCTCTCTTTTCATAACACGTTATCAGCACGATAGCTTAATTTTTCAAAATTTGAATGTAGTAATGATTTTTTAAGCATAATCATCTATCACATATACTAAAATTAATTTGGTGACATGTGAATTTTTTTTATAATATGCATTATAATATTCCGCCTTTCGAATTTTCTACCTATACAAACTCTATGCCTCTTGAGTTTTCCGCTAATTAATTGCGGCATATTATTTCACGAATTGATTGTGGCCAGTTTATTTTGCAATCATTTAGATTATTAAATCATTAGATGTACTAGCTTCATGTAACCAACTTTTTGATTCTACCTTAATTAATTATGCTTTAATTTTTGTTGATTAATTTGCCTTATTTTCTGTACAAATTAGTCATCATTTAATTTGTTAAATCTAACACAATCATAGTATGCACGATTCCTATATGTATGATTTCTTTTCACATAGCAATTTGGTGTGTAACATGATTTCTTTTCTCGCTACAACTTTGTCCGTATAATATGATTTATTTTCATGCTTTATCAATATGAACATATCATGCCAAATTTAATTCA
>CAIGRS010175183.1:0-24544 GCA_903798395.1 Fraxinus floribunda | reverse complement strand
TTTTATTCTTCTGCTGGTGCAATTTTTCTTCTGTGAATCTGGAGTGATCTTGAAGCTGGGGGAGGGGAAGATAAATCCCCAACAAGTGAAGACACGTGTCGATACATGTGCTATCAAGTCAATTTTTATTTTTGAATAAAGCTGAATGTACAGTTTTGGTTTACAGTATTTTTCACAACCCCCTCACATGGGGATGTGGCCCACAATCGCGGGTCCCACCCCCATGTGAGGGATGTGAAAAAACTGTGAACAAAGACTGTAACTCTAACATGATTTTTTTTTCCCTTCTTTAACCCTGTTCAATCGATCAAAGACAATGGTCATTTGTTTATTTGCATCTAAAGTACAATAATTTCTAGTTTTAGTCCCCAAGTTATTGCTAAACTGACAAAGTACTCCAAAACCTCTAAAAATATTTATTTAATTCCAATTTCTAAAATATTTGACAATAAGAGACACATATAGAAAATCGACCAAATCTTTATTAAATCACCAATTGCCCCTCACATATCTAACTCCATAAATTGAAGTAATTGTTCCATGACTTGAGGTGATTGTGTAAAAACTTAAGAAAAGAAAGCATCGACTTAAAGATACGTTTAAGAAAATTAAATTTGGAAAAGTGGGTTTATACTTTACGTTTAAGAGGTGATTGTGTATACTATCTCGTTTCTTATCTTTTATATCATTAGATTGGATTTTGCATTTTGAAAGAGAGATTAACATTAACTTTTACATAAATTTAGGACAAATTTTAATTTTTAGTACTTATTTCTTTTTTTCTTTTTTTTCAAATAAGATATTGATAACCAGAATAAGACGAAAAGATGTACCATAATCTCGCGATTATTTTCTCTCTTTCTTGTCATTTTTAATTATTCATCGTTGACTAGCGTAGATAACTTGAAATTATGAAATGTTGTAACTAATTAAATATATTATTTATTTAAAATTTAAACATTTTGAAAGTCCGAGAGCTTTTAAAATAAATAATTCTTCAAAAGTGTTTTTAAATTAATATTGTCGTGTGTTTTAAGATACAAACTTTATTAAGCACCGTTTTGTTCGTCTAAAAGAGTTCATCAAAGTTTGAGTCAGAGTTAACAAGTAATTTTAATCACACATCTCATAAGAGTTACAACTTTTAAATCACACGTTCCATCAGTTTTTATTAAAATTTACTAAAATTTTGATTTTTATCTAAATCAAATAGGGACTGAATCATCATTTAAAAAAAAAAATAAAAAAAAATAAACCTAAGATACTTTACATTTTTGCATCATTAATTACTAAAAGAAATAAAAATTTAGTTGTCAACATGTGAGGTTGTTCTCTTCAAGTTTTCTTGTGGCTACTAAACACGACGAGTGACATGTTCCTTGTCCAATTTGTGCACGTGAACTAGCTGGTCATCATGTGACTTTTACCTGTTAAAAGACATTAGTTCTGATCTTTTAAGACAGTGGGCGAGAGTCTCATGAATCATTTGCTTCTTCTCCTTCGGATACTCTTTACAGTTCCATTTCCACACGCCAATTCCTCTTCAAAAAGATTGACTATCCGCGTTTTACTTTTGGTCTTTCGAACCATGGAAACAAAAAACAAGGGAATAAGGCTGTCTATCACGAGTTTAGATAAATCTATCATTTGAAACCTGTTTGGTATAAATTAAAATTGAAAAATTAACCGTTATTGTTGATTTTTATTAGAGGGGTGATAACGAATAACGACCATATTTTCAATTTTAATTGGATTTTAATTGTTACCAAACAGGTTCTTAATCTTATACATTTGTCACCTAAACTGATTTCGACACCAATGACTATTCAAAACAAAGGGTAACAGTGGTTTACCTTAAGTCAGAATATGAATGAGGCGTGGAGACTTTTTTCTTTTTTCATATTTTAATCATAGTTTTAAATCCATCTTTTTTGACTAAAAAATTAAAAACTCGTCAATTTAAGGATTTCTTAAAATAAATAATAATTAATTAATAAAAATGGCGCACACAATAATTTTTATATTAGCTTTTATAAATTATTTTATTGATTCTATTTATATAATTTCTGATTTTATAAAGCTCATGTTGACTTTATTAAAATACTAGTTTAACTCGCGATAATTGAGAGGCTATACTTTTCATGAATTAAGCTACCATGACCCATTTGGATTACCCTTTGGGTTACCCGATCTCATCGCCCCTCTCACAATGTGAGGGGCCCGAGGTGAATAAAATAATCACCGGGCCCCCTCATTGTGAGGGGGAAGCTGGGAAGCGTGGGTCCGAGTAAAGCTACATGTAATCCAAAGGGTACATGTAGCATTGCCCACTTTTCATTGAGCTTATTGTCACATAGATTGGCGTTGCAGCATTAATGGAACGACTTAAAATTTATTAAGTCCCCATTTGACAGACATTCTTTCAAAATAAATTTTTTTAAAACTCATTTCAACCACGCATTTATCAATAAAATAATATTTTTCATCATATCAATAATTTTTCTTATTTTTTAACCACATATTTCACATCATATTACTATACATTATTTCTTCAATAATATTCATCAAACATACTAAAAATTCGATTTTTTAGTAATTTTTTATATCTGTTGATGGAATGTGTGCTTGAAAAGTTGTAGGTCACATAGTCCATAGAATGTATGATTAAAATTAATTATTGACTTGGATTTAGCCGCTGTTTGAGCCACATTAAAATTTTTATTCTCATTCTTTAACTCATTTTCAATCACACATTTTTCAATAAAATAATATTTTCCATCAAATCAATAATTTTTCATTCTTTTTCAACCATACATTCTCCATCAATCTACTATTTCAAAAGACTTTTTTTAAAATAACGTGGCTCAAACACACATTTAAATTAAAATAATTTCTATCCAACATGAGATAAAAACCTAATTCAAATTTTTCTAAGAGGAGTGCTAGTGGTACATTGGGGTGTTCATAAGGGTGTCCATTATGGACACCCGACATCGCCTATTGGATGGAGTGTTGGCCCCACCGACACTTCATCCAATAGGAGGGTGCCGAATGTCCCGAATGTCCATTATGGACACTCCAATGTACACGAAGAATAATACTTTTTTTTAAAGCATCTAGAGTATTCTATAAATTTTCAACAATATATTTTTATCAAAAAAACAGGCCCACAACATTTGCCGAATTCTTGCATGAAATCTGTCCGCTTTGGGTCAAATCTTTCTGTTGGATCGGAAACAACACTGTATTACAAAATGGTCATCTCAAACGTCATGCGTTTGTCCACTTCCTATATAAATATATATACACATCCCTAAATCTCACATGCCATCTGCTCATTTCTGCGTAGCAAAATCACCAATTTTTCTACAACCACAGCATTTTTATCATTTTCTCAGACTGAGAAAATGGTTCGCCCCCATGTCCTTCTGGTAACTTTTCCTGCACAAGGGCACATCAATCCATTACTTACATTTGCCAAGATCCTTATCAGGAATGACATTGAAGTTACCTTTTCAACCGGTTCATTTGCCCAGCGACGGATAGTCGAAGCTGCCGGCGACATCACCAGCTGCATTACTTTTGCGGCATTCTCCGATGGACATGATGACGGGTGCAAACCTAGAGAGGATCACAACCAATACATGACGGAGATTAGAAACCATAGCTCCAACATTATAAGGGAAACTATTCTCGCCAGTGCCGAGCAAGGCCGTCCAGTTACGTGCTTAGTTTATAGTCTTCTGCTTCCATGGGCTGCAGCGGTGGCACGTGAAATGAACATCCCGAGTGCTCTTCTGTGGATTCAACCAACCACAGTGTTGGATGTATACTACTATTATTTCAACGGCTATGGTGAAGAAATCATTAATTCCTCCGACGATCCCTCTTGGGAAATCAAGCTTCCTGGACTTCCATTGCTAGCGAAACGCGATCTCCCTTCCTTTGTGCTTCCTCCAAGTAGTGATCACAAAGTCTTCGCACTTTCAACATGTAAAGAACATCTAGAGGCATTAGATGCGGAAACAAAGCCTAAAGTGCTTGTGAATACGTTTGATGCGCTAGAGCCTGATGCACTTAAGGCGATTGAAGCTTACGAGTTAATCGGTATTGGACCATTAATTCCTTCTGCTTTTTTGGATGGTAAAGATCCAGCAGACAAGGCCATTGGTTGCGATCTTTTTCTTAAAGCGAAGGATTATGTGCAATGGTTGGACTCCAAACCTGAATCATCTGTTGTTTATGTGTCATTTGGGAGTCTTCTAAGGCTCCCAAAAGTTCAATTGGAGGAGATTGCTAAAGGATTACTCGAGTGTGGACGACCCTTTTTGTGGGTCATACGAGCAAAAGAAAATCCTGATGAAGAAAAAGACGACGATAAACTAAGTTGTTTGGAAGAATTGGAAAAACTGGGAAAAATAGTACCATGGTGTTCCCAACTTGAGGTCCTAACACACCCTTCATTGGGTTGTTTTGTGACACATTGTGGATGGAATTCAACGCTGGAGTTTATATCATGTGGTGTTCCCGTGGTGGCGTTTCCACAGTGGGCTGATCAAGGGACTAACGCAAAGCTTATACAAGATGTGTGGAAAACAGGCCTAAGGGTGAACCCAAGAGAAGATGGCACCGTTGAGAGCAACGAGATCAAGAGGTGCATTGAAACAGTAATGGACGACGGAGAAAAATGTCGAGAATTGAGAGAGAATGCTAGGAAATGGAAGAATTCTGCAAGAGAAGCTATGCAGGAGGATGGATCTTCCACTAAGAACTTGAAGGCTTTTGTTCAGGGACTTGGAGATTTTTAAGTCAAGAATTTACTGCCTGAAATTTGATGCAGCAGCAGGGGATTCCAGTACACCAAACATACAAGGACTATTGGCTGAGTACAGGAGTTAGGCCGAGTGATGTTGAAGTTGTTTGCTGAACATTCTTATTTACTGCCTATTTGTTTAATTGTGAAGTGTGGTCGTTTTGATTCTTCTATTTTCCAGCTGTGCATTTTCTATCATTGTTGTGTCGGATCAATAAAAAATTTGAGTCAAGCATCAAATTTTTTTGTTATCTTTATTTTTACTGCATGGTCTTTTTATTTTGTACTACTTAGGTTCTGTGCTGCAATATGTTAATCATAAAATGCTGTAATAAATGTTTATGACTAACTTTAATTATATTGAGTTTTATTCAATTAAAATGGTTGACGATATATTTGTTACATTTTGCAAATGTTGGGAATAAAAAAAAAATGGTTTTCCTTCATATTGTGAAATTATCATTTTGCCATTTTAAAATTTGGTCGAAATCAATTTTTTTGATCAACTAACGGTGAAAATGTATGAAATTCATCCATCTATCCTTTTGTTGCAATGAAATAAAAGGTTGGGGATTATGGATGATTGATACAAATGAAATGTTTGAATAATGTCTGTGAAAAATAAAAAGCTTGGGGACCACATCTGCAATTATCCCTTTATTTATTATCTTTTACTTGCTCTATCTCTCTAGAAATTTGCTGGCACTGGATTTTCATTTATTTGCCCAGTAATGATAGTTTTGGTGTGGAAAAGGACAACTGGCCGCCATTAAGATAGCCAAATTGAACTGTCTTGCTTGATTTTGTTTCTTCAAGGATGCATCCTTGGGCAATCATGTTACGTTGCCCAAAAAAGTTTGAAAAAATACGCTATCAATTATTTCTTGCCTAATCTTTGGATAGAGGCAATTTGATTGATTATTACAGTACTTTCATTTTATTTTGGTGGTTTAAGCCAAGCAATGGCCTTTACCTTATTTTAGCTCTACTCTCTCTATATGACTTGGAACTTTCATCTGTTAATAATTGTTAAGCTCTAGTGATTTACAACACATCTTGGGCCCACCTCACAAATCATTGATGAAGTAAGACAAGATTTTTAGGGATTTAAAACGAGACGAACAACCAAATCTATCACAAAACAGGTATCTTTAGTAGGCATTATCTTTATCGTCCTTTCAAGAATATCTCATAATTAAATCATCACATCTCCATTAACTGATCCATGGAGGATAGGTTGTACACTATGACGTTGGCACTGAACGATCAATCAATCAAATGGAAGTCGATTGTATGTACGAATAATCTCGACGATCGATGAAAAATCTCCAATAGGGAGGCAAAACATGAATCGTAATAGGATGTAAAAAAGGGATATATTGCATCTATGACGTTGGCACTGGATCATCAACCAATCAAATGGAAGTCATGATTGTCTGAATGAATAATCTAGAAACAATCGATCAAAAATCTCAAATAGGATGGCAACACATCAGTCGAGGTCGCACACTGTAATAGGATGTAATTGAGGGCAACGGTCTCCAGTCATTTTAACGATAACTAGGAATAATTGTCCTAAGATAAGCTATTAGCAATGTAAATGTGCTTATTCTTGTACCAAACACACCTACCACTTCAAGAAAAACACGTGATAGAGAGGACTTCAAAAGTTTCAACTACCAGTCCAAGAGAAGTGTTGTCAAACAACCCCACTATAGATCTTGTTTGGCTAAGCCAAGAAATTGTGGATCCCCAAATTGATTAGATATTCACTGCTTCTAACACGAGTTTGACCCCTACAGTTTTTGATAATTTTTTTTTTTTTTTTTGCTTTTCATTTTATACTTAAATTTTAATTCCTATTATATTATTATTTTATATATTTTTAAATTTTTTATTAACATTATAGTAAATTGTAATCCAGTAATAAATAGATAAAATAAAATTACTGTCTTTTAGAAATAGATAAAAATAAAAAATAACTATTTAATTTAGTAATTTCAATAGTAATATAATTTGTAATTAAATAATTTTTGAAATAAGTTAATAATTGAGAACTACAAAAATAAAGAAAAATGTTCATTTGGTGTAATAAATTGGAAATGAGTACAATTTGGTGGGAAAGTCGTAGTAATTTGGTATTGTACGTTGGAGATAATAACAGAAGTGTTGCAATATACTTGAAGTGTCAAAGATCAGATTCTATTCAATTATTATTACAAACTATAGTTTTTTATAATTAAAACTTTGAAATTTATGTTCCTTGTATTTAGGCTTGTGATAGACAATTTATTGTATCTTGACTATATATACTTGAAAGAGAATATTCAATAAAATATAGCACAATTTGTCTCAATCTTCTATTCCATTATTGTATTAGAGCTTTAATTTTGTCTCCCTCTTCTCTAAACAAGTCACTATGACAATCGAACCTGCCAACAACTTCTCTGCTACGGCAATAAAAGTCATATAGACTTTCATTTTCTAATTGAACTCTTCTCACCACTCAACCACTTTAAAATCTTTTTCTCTAATGTTTGGACTTCACCAATCGTTTCTAATGATGGCTTTTGTTATGACTCATTATTAGGTACTGTCATGTGGTCATCTTAACTAGGCTATGGGCCTATTTCTATATACATTTGAGGCCCATTATCCCATTATCCGAGGCTCTATCATTAGTCAAGGCCCACGCTGATCCAAGGCCCTTCAGCTGACAGTCCATGTGTGAAGATTGAGTTCATGATAAAGATCTTATTTGAATGATTGATGTGACCTTTGTAAAAAGTGTATTTGTGTATTGTCTTGTCTATGTAAGATCATTTAATACTTTAAAAAGCTAGGAAGGTCAATTTGATGGCTAGGATTTGATGTTTCGGCCGAGGAGATGAGGCCACATGTAATTTGATCCAAGGGCCACCATCTTATTTGTACACTATAAATACCCCCAACCATATAACAATTGAGGACTAATGAAACTTTAAATACCCAATGCAATAGACTTTGTTCTCTCGAATATATTACTACAAATCTTGTTTTCATCGATTGATTATTATACAATATTGTCCCGAAAACCTTGACGGAACCAGAACGGAAAATGTCTCGTGTCGTTGAGCTCCTCCCACGTTCAAATATTGTAGTGATTTTTATCTTTGATCTACCTTAACGTGCTGGATTTAGCTTACGTATGCACGAGTGAGCCCGATATCTATTGAGATCGTTTTTTTAGGTCAACAGATTGACGTCGTCTATGAAAAACCACACAACCACGAGCAACCCCGTGGGAAAAGCTTTCTAAGAAAATAGTTCAGGCATCACCCTTGAAAAATAATTTGTTCTTGAAAAGGGAACAAGAGGAAGCTCTTGAAATTTGAGAAACTCTAAGGTTTTTAAGCTAAAAAGGAGATGAGTTCGGAGGAAGAAGCCTCTCCCAGGCACGTGAGGGAAAGTGATGATGAAGTTCCAGTCACAGTCGCCCCACTAGGTCGACATCGACCCCACCACCATCATAGATGAGGTGGGAGAAGGATGACAGCTCAGCTTACAAGAGAAATGGCGACTATAGCAGCCAACATGAGGAGTATTACCAACCAAAATTTAGCAATGCAGGAATTGTTGATGCAAGGCCAAGGAGGACGTCCAATCCCTCCCTTTGCCCCTCAGGAGCAATACCAACAGGAGAAGAGGTGCAAGCCCATCCTCCCGGCATGCTAGAGGAGCTAGCCCCGTTGAAAGGGAAGTGGGAGTTGATATCTCTTCAAACTACGCTTATGGCCAACCCATCGAGGCCTCATTCAACATGGAGGACAACTTTCCTCCAGAATATGAACCAGAACATAAGCCTCAAAGGTTCACCAGCGTGTTTGATTTGCTAAGCCCAGCAGAACCAAGGCATAGGCAGAGACATGAAACACTAGTCCCTCGAAATAGGCTCTGGACCCCACCTCCTGAGACTTGGCAACTAGAGGAAAGACAAGAATATGCCTCCGGATTGTGCCGCCTCGGCATGAACGTCGGAGAAGGGACGAGGATGCGGGAATCAGGCAGGACCTTCTGCACCACCACTAAGGTATGAGGCTGATGCAAATCATGATTCTGATGGCCCCCAAAGATCTTGTAACTTGGATGATGATGATGACAACCTCCCATTGTCATAAGAACTGAGGAATGCCCAGGTATCGAGCCACTATGTGATGCTCAAGATACCAAAGTATGATAGGAGAAGCGACTCAGCTAAGCATTTGAACGGCTATAAGACGCACATGAGCTTGAGAGGCGCCCCCTAGCTATGAAATGTAGAGCCTTCCATTTAACTCTTAGCATAGCAGCTGAAATTTGGTATAGCATGCTACCACCTGGGAGCATCAGGAGTTGGCCAGAATTTAAGACCACCTTTTTAAAGAGATTCGCAGTAAGTAAAGAAAAAGAGGCCCCTATCCAGCGCCTTTAGGACATGAGACAGCAGCCCGGTGAGGCTTTAAAAAGCTTCTTGTCCCGCTTCACAGACGAAATGACATATTGTGTTCAAGTCATTGACCGTGAAGCTCTATCGGCGCTAAGAGAAGGGCTGAATATGAACACTTTATTTTGGAGAGATGTGTAAAATCAGGATCCCCACAACCTATGATGCCCTGTTGAAAATGATTAGACGAGAAATTATCAACGAAGAGTTGATCGATCATAGGAACAGGGCTAGTAGAGGCCTCCAACCCCAACAGAGGCAGCGCGGAAGATGTCCTACCTCCTACCTGATGGACTACCAGTGGGATCAATACTAAAATGAAATTGCCCTCACCTCTAGCCAAGCACTTGCCACAACTACCTCGAATGTTGTGCCACATTGGCCTATGAGGATGTACCCACAATAAACCCTCAAAGAAATAAATCTACCCAGCAGGCCCCCCGTAGAGGACGAGATCGAGGGAGAGGTACGGTACCTCGAAGCAGACCAACCCCCTAAGAATACTGCACTTACCATCATTCTTACAGTCACAATACTGCTGCCTATAGAGATATTGCCCAACATCCTAGGGGTTCGAACTCTAGAAATGACAATCGAGACAACTCTAGACCAAGGAACAGGCCTCCGTCGAGGCATGATCAGCAACCTAAGTGAGATGAGGCCGCTCCCTGCCATCGAAAAGTATCCCCCGACAGAGGAGGGAGCATGAAGAGGACAGAAACCAGGATAGATCACAACAACATAGAGGCCATCGAAACAGAGTGGAAAATGACCCTATCCATGAGATTGATACCATTTTTGGAGGCCCTTACGTTGGAGGAGAAACGAGAAACTCCCAAAAGAATTATGCTCGGGAGGCAAAGGGTCCTCTACTAACCAGCTACATAGTAAACAATGGCTCTCAAAGGAATTAGTCATCTCCTATTGTGTTCACACATGAAGATTCTGAAGGTGTCCACTATCCCTATTGTGAAGCCTTTGTTGTAAGGGTTGTGGTTGCCCGAAATGGACTAAGCGAATGTTGGTGGACAACGGAAGCTTTGTTAATATCCTTTTGGAATACACCTTTGATAAAATGATTCTGGACCACGATTTGACCCCCATCAACACCCCTTTATACGGTTTTACGGGAGATAGCATAATCCCAAGTTGCAAAATCACACTAGCCGTGGAGATGGGAGAGCCGCCCTTATAGACGTTGAACTTCATGGAATTCTTAATTGTTGATAGTAGGTCCGCCTACCACGGGATATTCGAAAGGCCAGCATTGAAAGACTTTGGAGCCGTCACCTCCTCCACCACCTATGCATGAAATTCCTAACTGATCAGGGGGTGGCAACGGTGAAGGGTGACTAAAGAGGAGCCCGAGAAAGGGACATGAACATGGTGATTAGTGTCAAGGACCCAGAGATGCTATCATTTGACAAAATTGACCCCCGCGTTATCGAAATTGAATCCCAAACAGCCCCGATGGAGGAGTTAGAGAGTTTTCCTATAGATCCTTCGGACCTCACCAGGCTATTACAGGTGGGCAGGAGGTTAGCCCCAGAGTTTAAAGAGAAACTCAAGAAATTTTTATGTGAGAACTATGACGTCTTTTCTTGGAGGCATGAGGATATGGTTGGCATCGACCCTGGAGTTAGCTGCAACCACTTGAAAATCGATCCTAAGGTTGCCCCGCAACAGAAGAGAATGGCTCTAAATCCTAAACGATATGAGGCCCTCAAGGAAGAAGTACATAAATTAATAAAAAATGGCTTCATCAGGGAGGCCCTCTACCCGAAGTGGGTTGGTTTCCAACCCAATCTTAGTAAAGAAGCATAACGGGAAGTGGAGAGTATGCATAGATTTTTCAGACCTTAACAAGGCCTGTCCTAAGGATAGTTTCCCACTCCTGAGGATAGATCAACAAGTGACTCCACCATTGGGCACGAGTCTATAAGCTTCATGGATGCCTACTCCGGCTATAACCAAATCCCATGCATCTAGGTGACGAGGAGCATACCTCCTTCATAACGAACATGGGACTCTACTGCTACAAGATGATGCCCTTCGGGCTAAAAAATGTCGGAGCTATTTACCAAAAGCTCGTGAACAAGATGTTCGTCGACCAACTCGGTAGTACAATGTAGGTCTACGTGGACGACATGCTTGTCAAAAGCTTGAAGGTTGGTGACCACATATCTCACCTCAACGGAGCTTTTCAAGTCTTACGAAGGTACCACATGATTTTAAACCCCCTCAAGTGTGCATTTGAAGTTGCATCAGACAAGTTCTTAAGGTACATGGTCAACTAACGGAGCATAGAGGCAAACCCCGAGAAAATACAAGCATTGATTGAGATGAGGTCCCTAAGAAACTGAAGGAAGTACAAAGCTTGACCGATCGGGTGGCCGCTTTGAGCCACTTCATATCGTAGGCTACATACAAGTGCCTCCCATTCTTTAAAGTGTTGAAGAGAGGCAAGAAGTTCTAATGGACCGAGGAGTGTGACCGAGGGATGAAAAAGCACCTAGGTCAGGCCCCCTCCTGCCCAAGCCCTAGCTTGGGAAAGTTTTATAGCTTTACTTGGTCGTCTCCCATGAGGCCATAAGTGCTTTACGCATAAGAGAAGAGGGCTCAACCCAGTTGCCAGTCTACTACATCAACAAGGCTTTGCTAGTCCTTGAAACACGTTATCCAGATATGGAGAAGTTGGCTTTGGCATTGATAACTGCGTCCCGTAGGTTGAGGCCCTATTTTCGGCCCATACAATCCATGTGTTGACAAACTTCCCGCTCAGGCAAGTATTGCAAAAGCCCGATGCCTCAGAATGGTTGTTGAAATGGGCCGTAGAATTGAGCAAATTTGAGCTCCTCTTTAAGGTAAGAACCGCCATCAAGGGCCAGGCCCTGGCAGACTTTGTGGTAGAATTCACCAATGGATGTAATGATGGAGCCCGCCGAGTCTCCCACTTGGAACTTGTTTGTGGACAGCTTGTCCAGAGAAACAGGCGCGGGCGTGAGCGTGGGCGTGGTAATGGTGAGCTCCGAGGGCTACAAGTTGAATAGCGCTGTGCTATTTAGATTTAAAGCCACTAACAATGTGGCTGAATATGAGGCTTTACTTGTCGGCTTGAGGTTGGCCAAGTAAATGCAAGTAGAGAGGCTGCTCATTAATAGCAATTCCCAACTTATTATAGGCCAAGTAAATGGCAATTTCGTAGTCCGGGATAAAGCCATGGCCGCCTACCTCAAACTGGTAATGAGCCTACTCCCCTCTTTTGAGAAATTTGAACTAGCTCAGATCATATGCATTGAGAATGCCCATGCCGATGCTCTGTCTAAGCTGGCTAGTAGCAAGGACTATGAGTTATTGATGGTGGTACCGATTGAGCACCTACTGAGGCCATCCACCTCGGCAGAGGTAGTGATGTGGGTAGAGAAAACCCTAACTTGGATGTAACCCCTCATATCCTATCTCAAAGATCAAATTTTGCCGGAAAACAAAAAGGAGGCCTACAAGATAAGGAGGAGGTCTGCTCATTTTGTGTTAGTGGATGATATTCTTTACAAGAGTGGCTTCTATTTGCCCATTCTTCGGTGTGTAGGAGAAGAGGTAGCCAACTACGTACTTCGTGAAATCTACGAGGGTATTTGTGGTAACCATTCGGGAGGACTTGTTTTGGCCAGAAAAGTATTGAGGCGGGGATAATATTGGCCCACCTTGAAAAAAGATGTCATTCAATTTGTCCGAAAATGCTATAAATGCTAACGTTTCTCCCACATCCAAAGGCAACCTTTCCAGGAGTTAAATATGGTATCCAGCCCTTGGCCCCTCAGCAAGTAGGGTGTAGACCTCATTGGCCCCCTTCCTAAAGGCAGATGAAATGCTAATTTTGTCTTTGTTTCAATTGATTACTTCACAAAGTGGGTGGAGACCAAACCCCTGGCAAAGATCACTGAAGCAAATACTTCCAAATTTTTGTGAAAGAACATAATATGCCGATTTGGTATTCTCCATTCAATGGTCTCGAATAATGGGAAGAAATTTGACAACAAGAAGGTGAGAGATCTTTGTGAAGAGCTGGGAATTAGGAAGCATTTCTCTACTCGTCATCATCCCTATGCTAATGGACAAGTCGAAGCTGTGAATAAAACCATAAAACACATTCCAAAGAGGAAGCTCGATACAGTAAAAGGGGCCTGGGTGGATGAGTTACCCCAAGTGTTGTAGGTAATTTGAATTACAAGTAGGACCTCAACTGGTGAGAATCCTTTCTCAATGATCTATGGTGCCGAGACAATGAGCCTCGATGTGGGATTATTTTTCCCTCGAAGGTTGAGTTTCAATTAGATATCAAACGACGAGCTCAGGAGATGTGAGATTGATTTCTTAGAAGAAAAGATGGATCACTCACAGTTGAGACTGACAGCCTACCAAAGGAAGACGTCACGGTACTATAATGCCAAGGTGAACAAAAGGTCATTCCGGGTAAATGACTTGGTGATTCAGAGAGTGTTCTTATCTTCCAAGGAGCCCGGACTAGGCACATTGGGACTAAACTGGGAAAGACCCTACCGCATTGAAAAAGAGATTCGACCTGGTACCTATTGGATCAAAGATATGGATGAAAAGGTTCAACCTCATCCATGGAACGTCGAACACTTGAGGATGTATTACCAGTGAATGTAATCCACAGCTGGAAGCTTTTCCCAACCTTTGCAAATAAATAAAAGCTTTGTTTCAATAGAGTAGTGTAGCGTGGGCGCCTGGGAGAAGAGGATGGAGTCCCCAAAAGGACCACCTCGTTTGCACTCCGAGGCGTACATCACATGCCTACCTTGGACGAGGTTGAACGTCCAGGGAGAAACCTTTATATGGGTGAACCATCCACTATGTAGAGAAGCGTGAGCGGCTCGAAGAAGATGATGGAGTCCCCAAAGGGACTACCTCGTTTGCAATTTGAGGCGTACATCACATGCCTCTCTTGTATGAGGCTGAACGTCCGGGGAGAAGCTTTTACATGGATGAACCATCCCCCATATAGAGAAGTATGGGTTATTCAGAGAAGATGATGGAGTCTCCAAAGGGACCACCTCGTTTGCACTCCGAGGTGTACATCACATGCCTCTCTTGGACGAGGTTGAATGTCCAAGGAGAACCATGTAGTTAAGTTGACAATATGAATGATGAATTATAGTTAAGTCCAAAGTTCAATTAGACAAGGCTAAAAAATTAAGCAGTTAGAAACAGTTAAGAGTTAAAACCCGACTGAAGTTCAAATTGCAGCTAGTTATGGTTAGTAGATTGTCGAAGTCCTCTTACTTAGAAGAAAAATTACAAAGCCATAGACAGTACAAGGTGAAATTCTTCATTCATTGAATAAAAAGATGGTTACATCAGGAAGCTCGAGGCATTACAAAGATGTAAACAAATAAATGACCCAGGCTATTGCTGGGGAGGTGGAGGTGGAGGAGCCTGCGCTTCGGTAGCAGGAGCATCAATTGTTTGAGGCACTGCTCCTGGAGCCTCTTCGTCAGGGACCTCAATTACTCATGTTTCCTCAGCTGTGGTGTGAGGTACTTTTTCTTCGATGAATTCAGCCTTGAGTTCAGAAGCATCCAGTTCAGGATAAAGCTCCTTAACCCTGCACACCACTTCGTTATAAGCAAACCTTCTCCAGTAGATAGCGAAGCGTTGATACTCCTCAGTCAAGTGGAAATTGGCAATGTAATTTCTCACTGTAATTTCACCCGCCTCCAGAATATCAGCTTCATACTTCTTCACCTCCTCTCCATACAACTTGATATGCTTCTCTATGAAGTCATTTGAGTCCTTACACCCAGCAAGTTCAAGGTTCACTTTCTCAAGTGACTCTGCAGTAAGCTCCTGGTGGTTATCAGAGATTTCGACCTTCTTTGTCAATGTAGCTACCTCATACTAAGACTCATGAACCTCTTTCTTAAGAGCTTCGATCTCAGCCAAGGCAGAAGCTAGCTTGGCCTCATCTTCTATTTTCTGGGCCCTCAGTTCAGTAGCCTCTGCCTTTTCCTTTTTCAGCTCGGCCTCAGCAGCATTCAGCTTTTCGTACGAGGCCTTGTTCCTCCTTTGAATGTCAGATAATACCTCTTGACATTCCCAGGCTATTCCAAAGGCCTTTGCACTTTGGCTTACCAAAGTGGCAGTGAGGTCTACCGCATCACAAGTGGACATATAATTTTGCCACCTCTTCGTCTAGAATTTGTTAAAAACCTCTGTGGCACTCTGAACTTCAGCTAGCAGCATTTCCAGAACTGCTGGAGTAATCTTATCATCCCTCCCAGCTAGGAAGTTCCCAGACTTCTCTGAGGTCCTCTCCATTTGGCTCTTTTTGGAAGCCTCAAAAGCTGAAGGAGTTCCATTTTTGGCTTCTTCATTGGCTTTCCTAGCCTGATCCACTTTTGGCAGCTTTTATTGAAGATTGGAGAATTTTTGGTTGCTGAGAAGCCCCTTTCTCACCACCAAAGCCCCCTGACGATCCACTGGAGTGAAAGAGCTTCCTATTTTCTGAGGCTCCTCCATTTTCCCTTTATCCCTATAAGAGGCCACTTGAGCCTTATTAGGAGCCTCCTCCTATGCTCCCTTCTCAGCCTGGTCTTTGCTGAGGCATTCCAGCTTAGACTTCACTTGTTTCGCCCCAGAGGAGGAAAGCTTCAGAGCTTTTTTGCCAGTGATGACAGTGGCCTTAAGGATAGTGTCCATATCAGGTATTGGGTACTCCTTCTTAGCAAATTTATCTACAAATATGAAGGAAAAAGTTAGAAATTGCAGCAAAAGTGAATATAAAATTAACAGAAGCAAAGGGGCATCTTATCCTTAGAGACCATCAATCCAAAATCCTAAAATAGCGGCTTCATTAAAGGAGATAGGCAAAGCTTCTGAGCTTCGGAGATCGTTTGTAAATGTCTTCAATCACGTCCCACTCAGCCTCGTCGAGCTTGTATCCAGACCAGAATCTGCAAACAAACAAAACAGAATGAATCAGTTCAAAGAAATTGGGCATAAATTAAAAAGTTGTAAGGCGAGGCACTCACATGCTTCGTAGGACTGGGTCGGCACAGTACAGGTTGGGACAGCATCTTCCTCAACCATCTGCCACTTGTCCCTACTTAGAACTAGGTCTCTTTCCATCCTTTGATGGAGGTAGAGAGCCCCACTACGAAGGGAGAATAAGACCCCCAAGGGATGATGTAGTTCCACCCTTTGGAGTCGTCCTTCCCAACAACTCGAGCTTGGAAAATTGTTTGGAGGACATGTAGAGCCATGTCCTCGCCTAAAGAGACCTCTTTCCAGAGGAAGTAGGCCCCAACTAACTAGCTACATCTATTCGGTAAAACCTGAGGTATGGGACAACATAAAATTCCTCAGCAGATATACTCCTGCTTTCACCAGGAATTCACTTATGGCCACACATCCTGGCCTTGAAAAACAGGCTCGTTCGTGGGTCTTGGGAACTAGTAATTCTACATAATGAGGTATGCAATATGTTTTCCTAAGCTCCGTTAATTTGGAAGAGGTTATACAAGATGGGATTTTTGTAGCCCCCAATTTGCCTCATAATTTATGGGCTCCTCCCTCATACTATACCACTCATCCGACCTCCCCGACACTGACTTCCCCCCCCGACCTAGCCACAGTAATGGCCATAGACGCCTCGATAGGCATGATGATTCGAAGAAAAAGATGAAAAGTTGCAGAAACTTAAGAAAAATTTGGGGAAACCCCCTTTTTTCACAAGAAAGTACCTAAACAGATTGAGGTTTAGAAGACCTGTCAGAGATTGATTGTTATAAAATTTTGAAACAAAGTTTGAGAGAATTCGTAGAATATTTTACGAAGGTAAAAGTTTTAAAATGACAATGTTTTGGCTTTTATACAAAAAGGAGGTTGAATCCTAGTCATCGGATCAAGGCTCAGTTAATCAGAGGTGTCCAAATTCGTGTTAATTCAAACCACATAATTCAAATGGGTTATTAAATCAATGCCTCAAATTTATTCATGGGTTTCACGCATTGGCCTCGACGCGTGAATGCTTCCCATAAATTTTGCAAACTCATAATTGGCCATCATTGCACATTTAATGCGACGGTCGTACGTGTTTTGGAAGTTATTTCGATACAGCTACCCCACCTTAGAAATAAGCAAAATCGTCAAATCACGTGCACCAATATTCATATTAATAAATTTATTGTTCGGCCTCGACTGTTCAAATGTGGACTCGCCTCAACTTCAAAAGTAACTTCAGCCTCGGCTAGTTCAATTATGAACTCGCCTCATCTTCGAAAGTAATTTCAGCCTCGGCCAGTTCAAATGTGGACTCACCTCAGCTTCAAAAGTAACTTTAGCCTCGGCCAAATCAATTGTGGACTCGCCTCAGCTTTGAAAGTAATTTCAGCCTCGATAAACACTTCAACCTCGGCCAGTTCAATTGTGGACTCGCCTCAACTTCAAAAATAATTTCAGCCTCGATAAACACTTCAGCTTTGGCCAATTCAATTGTGGACTCGCCTCAGCTTCAAAAGCGACTTCAACCTCGGTCAGGTCAATTAGTAACTCGCTTCGGCTTCAATATTGAATTCAACTGTCAATGGACGTTAGCCCCGATAAAATGTCCACTCCAAAGTAAGCCAGGCTTAAATCGCTTGTTAAAACTCCATGCATGACATAATATCCACACATGGACTTGGGAGACTAATATGATGGACTACAAATTTAAAAAAAAAATAAAAGTTAACTTTATTACTGAAGTCCACGCATGACATAAAATAATCACACATAGACTTGAGGGGACTATTGTTATGATTCGTTACTAGGTACTGCCACGTGACCATCTTAACTAGGCTATGGGCCTCTTTCTATATACATCCGAAGCCCATTATCCCATTATCCGAAGCGCATTCCTGGATCTGAGGCCCTTCAGCTGGTGGCAATCCACGGGTGAAGATTTTATTTGAATGATTGATGTGACCTTTGTAAAAAGTGTATTTGTGTCTTGTCTTGTCAATTTAAGAGAAATTAATAATTTGAAAAGCTAGGAAGATCAATTTGATGGCTAGGATTTGATGCTTCGGCCGAGGAGATGAGGCCACGTGTAATTTGATCCAATGGTCACCATCTTATTATGATAATGGTGGTGAGTTTTAGCTCTTGCTCGTTTTCTTGCTATTCATGGTATCTCTCGTTTAACTACACCACCTCACACACCTGAGCATAATGGCTTTTCTGAGAGACGATATCTTCATATAGTTGAAACATGATTCACGTTACTCTCTCATGCTTCACCTCCTTTAACATTTCGGCATCATGCCTTTCTATTGCAGTATATCTAAATAATCGCATGCCAACTTCTACATTGAATTTCACTTCTCCTTATGAACAAATATTTGGTGTCTTTGCAAATTATTTGAAACTCAAAATATTTGGTTGTCTATGCTATCCTTAGCTTAGACCATATAATTATCATAAACTTAAGTCTCGTTCTAAACCATGCATATTTCTTGGATATTCTTTAACTCAAAGTGCACACTTCTGTTATGATCCTTTAACATAAAAAATATATGTTTCTAGACATGTTAAATTCATTGAGTCTATTTTTCCCCTTTAAAAATTTGTCTACCTCATCTCTACGTCTAGAGCCCGATACCGTCTCTACCTGGGTTCCACCAATACTCTCACCACTCATGCAACCATCTAATGTGGACATTCAAAGGCAATCCCATTGTGAGATTCCAACACAAGTTGTCACCACAGAAACCATATCCCCCAACACTACACCTTCTACAATCAACCTTCCCAACCAACCAACAATTAATCCACCACCCACAAGACAAATCTCCCACATCATGTCCTAACCAACTCACTCAATGACCACCCTCGCAAAATCCAACATTAACAAACTTATACAAAAGCTAAACCTTGACACCCAATTATCCAAATACATTGATATTGAACCTACAACCATGACCCAAGCTCTTAAAGATTCAAATTAGCGTCGGCCATGTTAGAAGAGTATGATGCTTTAATTCGAAATAGGACAAGGGAATTAGTATCTCCTGATCCTAGTCGTAATATTGTTGGCTGTAAATGGATTTTTAGAATAAAATGTAACTCAAATTACTCTATTGATATGTATAAGGTTCGCTTGGTTGCAAAAGGTTTTCTAGTGATTCAATGAGCCCAGTCGAGCCTGCTCGAGAGCCAAAAAAAAAAGCCCGACTGAACTTTGAAGGCTTGACTCGTGCATAGCCCAAAAAAAAAGTTCGAGTTTTTTTAGCTCAAGCAACTGAGCCAAAGCCCAACTGAACTTTGAAGGCTTGACTCGGGCTTCACCAAGCCGACTCATGAATTTTTTATTTTTTTTACTCATGAAATATTCATGTAAAGAAGTCAAACAAGTTCTTCTCGACTAAAATATAATAAAAAAATATTCATATAGATACGAGAATATATGAATTAGAGTATAATTTTCAGGTGTAAATATTCTGATATTCACTTGCAAAATTATAAATATTGGAATAGATTTTTTTTTTAAATTTCAACACCACAAGATAACAAATAATACTATATTAATTCCAATATAATAAAATTTAAAATTTATATCAATAAAAAATAATAGAAATACTCGTGAATATGATAGTTGTAACATAATTATGCATATTAATTATGTGAGCATATTTATATATAAATTATACTTTATTGATATAAATCTTAAATTAAATATTAATAAAATAAAAAAATTGAGAATTGGAACCGAGCCGAGATGAGCTTGTGACACGGGCCATTTTCACGAGCCAGTCTATGCGTCTCGATGAGCCACATGTGTCGGCCCAAGCTTGAGCCAAATCTCGAAATTTGGGCTTGGCTCGAGCCACGAGCAGAGTCGGTTTGAGCTATTTTCGGGTCAAGCGACGAACTCGTTTGCCATCCCTAAGGTTTTCACTAATGTTGGGAGTGGATTATCAAGATACTTTCAATCTCGTGGTTAAACCCACCACTATTCGACTTGTACTAAGTCTAGCTACGAGACATAGCTGGTGTCTTCATCAACTTGATATTAATAATGCTTTCTTGCAAGGAAACCTATTTGAGACTGTCTACTTGGCTCAACCTCATGGTTTTATTGATCAAGATCATTCTTCTCATGTTTGTAAACTCACAAACGTCATATATGGGCTTAAGCAAGCTCCCCGAGCTTGGTATCAAGAACTTTGCAATTTTCTTCTTAACTATCGGTTTAAGAACTCTCATGCTGATACTTCACTTTTTGTTCTTAACTTAAATGGACACATACTTTATCTACTTGTTTGTGTTGATGACCTGATTATAACATGGGATAATAATTCTTTGGTAGTTCTCTTTAAAGAATCTTGGTTTTTTGTCACATTTTCTTGGTGTGGAGGTTGTCCCAAACAACCGTGGTGTTTTGTTCTCTCAACGTCGTTATCTAATGTATATTCTTGAAAGAACTCATATGTTTGCTGCTAAACCAATGACAACTCCTCTTCCGACGAATTCTTCTTCTTCTCTTACATTGCAGTCTGGGATTGCTCTATCGGGCCCTACAGAGTTTCGAAAAGTATTTAAGAGTCTTCAATATCTCCTTCTTACTCACCCTGATATTACTTTTGCTGTTAATAAGCTTTCACAATTTATTCACATGCCTACTACTTGGCATTGGGCTCTTGTGAAATGGTTACTTCGTTATCTTTGTGGCACTATAAATAAAGGTTTTCAGCTATTTAAAGACTCTCCTTTGTCCTTACATGCCCTTTTTGATGCTAACTAGGCTGACAATCCATATGATTTTTCTTCCACTAATACCTATATTGTTTATCTTGTAAGAAATGCTATTTCTTGGAGTTCAAAGAAGCAATGGGCCATAACTCATTCCTCTAGGCTGAAAACCGTTCAGTTGCTGCAACAACATCTGAGCTTAAATGGATTGCTTTTTGTTACGAGACTTGCATGTGCGTATTCCTAAAAATTCTATAGTTTATTGTGATAATGTTGGGCTACTCAACTTTGCTCTAATCTAGTTTTCCATTCACGAATGAAATATGTGGCTTTTAATTTTCATTTCTTTCGTGATCAAGTTCAAAGTGGTCTTCTTCAGGTTGTACATGTTTCTTCTGTTGATCAACTTGCTGATGCTTTAAACAAATCACTTCCCAGAGCTAGATTTCTTCTTCTCAAGGACAAGATTGGCCTCTCCTCCCAAGCTCCATCTTGAGGATGTATAATAAAAAATGTGGTGCAGATATACATCAAGTGTGAAAGATTATATTCTATCCAATTGTTATAACAAACCAGATATAGTTTTTTATATATTAAAACTCTATAATTCTGTTCCTTATATTTAGGTTTGTGATTACAATTTGTTGTATCTTGACTATATATACTTGGCTGATAGTATTCAATAAAATATACCACAACTTCTCTCAATCTTCTATTCTATTAGGAGATGGTCTAATTTCCAGCTCTTGCTAAAAAAGTTTATTTCAATTTTATTCACACAAGGGAAAATTAGGGCTCGTAGATTGAAGTTAAAAAATTTAATTTTAATTCTTTACTACATAACTAGAATATAGAGAAAACGGAAACACTTAGGGTAGAAAAGGAACAAGAATTCAGATTTTTAGTAAAATTTGATAAAATTTGATGAAACGTGTGGTTGAAAAATCATGGATCTCATAAAATATGTGGTTAAAATTAAATGTTGACTTTGACTTAAATTTCATACCAGACAGAGTCTTAAATATTTATAGGAATGTGATGATTTTTGGAATGCAAATCCACAAATTAAGATTCAAAATTTTTAATCAGAAAGAAACTATTTACCTCTGAATCTAACAAGATTCAGTTGTCAACTTATTCCAGCTCCACTCCCATCCACGTGTATGTTCCTACACATTTGGACATCCATGTTAGACTATATGGAACATTACTTTGGCAGGGGTGTACAACGATTGCGTGCACTCCAACTCTCAAGTTAGATGGAGATATATATTGATATGGAAAACACATAATGGACGAAAATATGAGTATCGGGTTGCAAAGAAAATTATCATGATTGCAATTACCTTTGGATGTCATTAGTTCTCAACTTTCCCATATAAATGTACTCTCTTTTATATAGATTACTTTTATACAAAATCAACCATAAAGTATGTATTCTAACGTAGAGGAATGACCGAATAAGCACTAATAACATGACAAATCAATTCTTCGTGGATAACAAAAATTAATTTAAATATTGAGATCCACCATAAACTTATCCACCAATGAACTGATGTACCATGTGTTGACCTCGAAAAATGGCTCCTACGCATGACCAACAGAATAAGTCTTCAAGTCAGTCCTTCCCTGCACACGTAGCACAGCGTTAGTCACCCGTGACTTTTTCCGGAGGGGTTGGGAGCGGCCACGAGCACTCCAACGATCAAGTAAGTTTAGTTTCAACCGGAAGATAGTTCGCCGGATGAAACACCCACCGAGAAGTGGTTGATATAAATGTGTAATAATAGAGTGCCAATATGTGAGGCAGAGAAAATAATACCCAATTTACAATATAGTTGGAGTGAAAAATGGGATTCGAATCCTTCTTCAGGCACAAGGAGGTAGTATTTATAATAAGGATGGGAAGAGGAGAACCGTTAGATGAGGAGACACGTGTTATCAGATCTTTAGGGCTCGTCCCATCCTATGTGTCAATCTATCCTTCCATAGATTGGCTGGTATTTGAGTGTTTCTCTAAATTGACCTTTTGGGGCCTGCCACACGTCCCATCAGTAAAGGATTTGACTTTGGAAAGATTCGTTGTAAGAGATCTTTGCAGCGACGAGGCGAAGCAGGTGTAGAATTGTAGAAACGACGTACGGGTCTTTGCATCCGCGNATCTATCCTTCCATAGATTGGCTGGTATTTGAGTGTTTCTCTAAATTGACCTTTTGGGGCCTGCCACACGTCCCATCAGTAAAGGATTTGACTTTGGAAAGATTCGTTGTAAGAGATCTTTGCAGGGGCAAGGCGAGGCAGGTGTAGAATTGTAGAAGCGAAGTACGGGCCTTTGCATCAGCATTATATTCTAGATGAGTTCGGTTCCTTCGCTGGTGGCTGTTCAGTTCATCCCCACGCAATCGCTTCGGCTCATATAATCAGTATGTCCCATGCGCAATCACCTCGGTCGACACGTGGCTCGGTGCGAACCACTCCATGCTGATATGTGACAGGTGAGGTGGCGGTGTGACGCAGGCCCGTAACACCATGCTTGGTAAATCATTTCTCTTCAAAGGTATTCACCAAGAATTCAGAAACTTGCATCTAATTGACAAGTATTTCACAAAGAATTACAAGCGTAGATTGATTTCTCATCTTAAACAAATATCAACAGCTGAATCGATAATTCAGTGCTTTGGCTAGCTCAATGATCGAGTCATGTATGATAAACTATGACCATCAGAGTGCGTTTAGACGGAATTTGACGGCTAGCCAGCTAGGTTAGTACTTGATTTGCAATTTTGATGATGCTTTTGTTTCAAATGCTCGGTGCTAAAAAAAATGGGCTTTTGAGTGTGTATCTCACTCTTAAGTTGCTTAAAGTTGTACAAAGAATGAGATTACATATAATAACTGTAACGGGTAGAATGGCAGTAAAAAAGGAAGATAAAAAATTAAAGGTAAATAAAAGGTTTAGAAGGAGGAGAATGAAGAGAGAAGTTTTCAACAATCCATTTCTAACAACATATGATCTTCAGAAACCTGTTGATATCGGGCTTTTTCCTTGTACACTACCACAAAGTTCATTCTGATTACATCTCCTAAATACCTCTTATGGCGTTCAAGCTGTCTCCAACTATATATACAAGAAACAAATTTTCCAGAAATTACTCTAAACTCGATGATCTACTCCATCTTATTTTGAAGTATTCTTCATCACAAAGAGGGCTTCTTTGTTCTTGACTGCTGAAAGATGTAGAACTATCGTTTACATCAAGAAACGCAAGACTTAGATGGGACTCTACACATGAATCTGGATAAACTTCATCATCATTGTCATCTGCGATTTCTGATTTGTACCCATTGTCAAACTGGGATTTTACATCTTCACTCGTGAATTCCTCCCCCGTTAAGATATTCAGTATCTAAAGTACAGACAATAAGAAAAGCAACACTCTCAATACTAGTACCACATTATGAGTTTACAAACGATGCCAAAATGGACGAGTTCATTCAGAAAAAAAAAAAAAAAA
>CAIGRS010175149.1:0-14772 GCA_903798395.1 Fraxinus floribunda | reverse complement strand
TGTGATAGTCAAGCCACATTAGCAAAAGCATGCAACAAGGTATACAATGGAAAGTCTAGACATATGAGTTTAAGACATAAATATATAAGGAAATTAATAAAGAGTGGAATAATTTTCCTAAATTATATTAAGTCAATAGAGAATTTAGCGGATCAGTTAACTAAACTTCTAAATAGAGATTTAGTAATATTTATTTCGAGTAAGATGTGGTTGAAACTCTTAAACTAAAAGATCCACCAATGATGACAACCATATCGTCTTACTTAACAAGTAATCCACGGANCTCTTAAACTAAAAGATCCACCAATGATGACAACCATATCGTCTTACTTAACAAGTAATCCACGGACTCAAATGGTAACAATAAGTCATTCTATATGTGGATAGCTTCAGCATTATAAAATTCGCGATAACCCTATCCTAATTATATATGAAATTTAATGTGTGTTTGGTGCACATTAAAATGAAAGAATGCATTTTTTTGAAGTGATGTGATGAGAAATATGTGGTTGAAAAAGAAGAAAAAGTTATTGATGTGATGGAAAATATTATTTTATTGAAGAATGTATGGTTGAAAATGAGTAGAAGAATGAAAATGAAAAAAATAATGTGGAACAAACAGGGGCTTAGTACAAGTACAAGTATCTTTAAAAGTAACAGACATACTGGAAGAACTTCACCTAGATAAACTTCTAAGTGGTGCCACTTTAATAGAGAGTTAGAGTTTCTCTCTTAGAAGTTTGTTGAAAAGGAGTGCAAAGCTATATTAGCGGTAAGCGAATTGAGGAATTTAAGAACACTTGATACTTGTGTGTTTTGTTCTTACCGATGTTATCACATGGAATAATTGGTTTAAAGCGTTCGTGCAACATTTAATTTCGACTTTACTTTATTTGAATAATAATATGGTAGATTCAAATCAAAAGATATTAATCCTTATGCGTAAGTGTTGTATATTTTGAATATAAGATTTTATTGAATATTTAATAAGTGGAGGAATGTTGAACTTGTTGTTCAGTATCAATAAAATTGGGAAATTTGATTTTTTTTCCCCATGCGTACACATAGGCTATTCTACCATGTGTACGCATGGTTTGAGCATGTAGGAACAAAAATAAAAATGTTTATACCATGCATACGCATAGATTATACTATATGTACTCATAAGGTTAAAAACAAGCCATTGGCTGGTTTTTCAACTGGAACCTTGTGTCTTTTTGATGAAAATTTGCTTATTTTTATCATGTTTTGGCACCATTTTGTGTAGTATTGGTTTAGATCTATAAATAGACGATTAATGATCAATACAAAACACATTAAAATCACTTGAGATCAAATTCTATTCCACAAGAAAGATTAAAACTCTTTCCTTTTATATTCAAAAGTCTATTTTTTGTGTTGTTGAGTTTTGAAAGAATTTCACTAATGTTTAAGTATTTATTAATTTTTCAGGCTTGATAAATCTTGCAAATCATTTGTCAAAAGTCCCTTTAAGCATCAAGTTCAATTCGAAAGAGGGAAATATCTTTTTGAGGACAACAATTATGTGTTTAAACCTTTGAATTTTTTTAAAAAACTTTTGATTATATTCTTTTGTTTTTTCTCCTTTCCCCTTATTTGAAAAATATTATTCCAACAGAAAAATAAGCACAACTTTGTCTCCCATGTGAGACTCGGCCTGGCCCGGTCGAGTAGATCCCACACTTTTTTTATCTGCATGAAAATGCAGCAGAGGACAGGTGTTTACGCCTGAGAAGAGCCTAGGACTACATTAGGAGCCATATCGAAGACACGTGTCCATGACGTGTGAACTCCATGCAAATTTATTATTCCAATTTTTATTTTTTTTTAAACATTATTCTTCAACACCTTTTCTTGTATGGGCAGCAGCTAAATTTTTTTCTTAAACTTGGTGTCATTTTGACTTTATGCACGTCTGAAGGGCCCACCATTAATCCCAACCACCCCGAAGAGCCAAGAACATCGTCTGCCCCAAATACATTTTGCAAGATGGTGTTCAAGAGTTCAGAAATAGGACCCATTTCTTCTCAATTTTCTATAGATATACATACATGTATAGCTGCATGTCATATATTAGGATTTCCTCTTTCATTTCATATATATATACACACACATATCAGTTGTCTCTATCTTTTGCTTTTCCTTCTCTATTGAATCTGGAGCTTGCTTTGAGACCAGCTCTGGTGAACCCTGATAAGGTATAACCCATACGTGCATTTTTAGCAGAGAGTATTTGACGATATAACAAACCAGATTTTTGCACTATTTTTCTTCGTTAATATTGTTCAATACGGTCCAATTTTACTTAACAAACATGAATTGTGTTCTAGTGTATTTCTTGAAACAGTGATGCATTTCTGGGTGTACCTAGGAAATTGGTCATTTTTATAAGACAAATGGTTTGATTTATGTATCTAGGAATCAGTCATTTTAAATGCACTTTGATATCAATTCCTGAGAAAAAACAAAATTAAAATGGTGGATTGGGGAAAGGATCACTCCCAATACCCAACATTTTCAAAGATTAATGTTTAAAATCGTGATGGGATAAGTTCTCAGTATAATTATGAGATTGAGACACTTGAAATTTGGATGTATTTGTACGAATCAAAAGCCATCGTTGACCTAGCTGATTACATGTTCTATGTCTTCCTAGAGTTTGATATAGTTATATATATAAAGAAATAAAATAAACTTTCATTCTAGAAGTTTTTCATTCCCTCTTTTTTGATCGATGAATAGATTTAGTCTCAAATTCGTTACTCGTTTTTGCAATCAGAACTAAATTCATTTAGATAATAATCTGCAAGGATATATCGATGATTTATGATTGCTTTTTATTTGGTTTTGCTTATATCTTTTGATAAAATTATATTTTTATTTATTATTCGAATTCTTTCAAAGAAATTGCTCAGACTTATTCTAAGAAATTCTTTAGGAAAATGTTGGCAGACTAATGGTTTAATCTGTTAGTAAAATGGGCTTCGAAAGTATAATTGTTTAGGCTGAGGGTTTGATTCTGTTGTTTTACTTCTATTAATATGCACGAATCATAGCTTGGCATAGCTAAGCTTCTCTTGATACCATAGACAATATAATCCATGGTTTAGTGAATTTATTCACACATGTAATTGCATATACTGATACTCTGCAGCGGAATCTTGATCGCCAGATATATAGAAGACTTCTGATTACGAAAAACTCAAAATGGTAACCACAGATTCCGACATCATGTCCCAAGGAGAGGAGGAGTCGCTATTACAATCAAGCGAGCAGCATGCGAAGATCCATTCATTTCCATCACTAGGCAGACAATTGTCTATATACTCTCTCACCCTTGATGAGTTTCAACATACTCTTTGTGAAAGTGGGAAGAATTTTGGATCCATGAATATGGATGAATTTCTCAACAGCATATGGACTGCCGAAGAGAATCAAGCGCAAGTAAATGCCCTTTCGGACACTGGAACCAGTGTCCATGCAGCACAATCTTTCCCGACAGATAAGGGCATAGCTAAGCAACACAGCATATCAAGACAAGGCTCTCTCACTATTCCAGAGCTTTTATGCAGGAAAACAGTGGATGAAGTATGGTCTGACATTCACAAGAATCAACAGCAGAAAAATAGTGAGCATTATGTTCAGAATCCTGATTCTGCTCAGCAACAACCCACGTTTGGAGAGATGACATTAGAAGATTTCTTAGTTAAAGCGGGGGTTGTAAGTGAACAGGATCAACCCCCGGCACCACCTCAGCAGCCATATGGAATTTACCCAAATAGCAACAATCATACAGTGGGACCTACTTTTGCTGCTAGGCCTGTAAGTGTTGGTGGTGCTGCTGTCGCAAATGTTGCAACTTATCAGACGCTTCCACAGAGTAGCATCGGGGAGGTGGCAGGTTTTCCTGGGGAAATGAAACAAGGTCATGGTTATGCACAGCAACCATCGGAAGTGTACGGAGGGAGAATGGGAAATGGCAGTGGAGCAGGATACAGACAAGGTCGGGGTCTCGGGATGGGTTCACCTGTAAATCCGGTTTCATCAGATGGATTATGTACAAATCAGGTGGACAGTGGTAATCAGTATGGATTGGATATGGTTGGTGCAAAAGGAGGGCGGAAGAGGATCATAGACAGTCCGGTCGAGAAGGTGGTGGAGAGGCGACAGCGAAGGATGATAAAAAATCGCGAGTCTGCTGCACGATCTAGAGCAAGGAAGCAGGTATGCTTTCTAAGTTCTAACTCAGCATATGGAAGTATTAGATCCAGTCATAAGATTTCCTTAATTGCTTTTTGTTTATGTCGTTTTGGCAGGCTTACACAGTTGAACTGGAAGCCGAGTTGAACCAGTTGAAAGAAGAGAACACACACCTAAAGATGGCTCTGGTAACTAACTATTTTCAAACGAGTAGGCTTATTTTGATATTATAAAGTAGACTCGAGTCCTCAAGCCTTCTCATTTCCATCTTGGATTAGTTTCATTTTACATAATATAGTTACTTTTGGATCCTGGTTAATCACTATTATCCTTTATACTCTGAACAGGCCGAGCTAGGAAGGAAAAGGAAACAGCAGGTAAATGATATTAGAGTGTGTACTTTTTTTCTGTATTGTTACTTAGCAGCTATGGGATAAATAAATTCATCCCCTCCTAATTCTTCATGCCTTCAGATAAGGCAATTCAAACATTCTATCTCCGGAAAGAACCCAGATTTTGCAAATGCTGTCAACATGTGCAAACTCGTGTCCTGAGTTTTTACAAAGATTACTGCAGTCCTATTTCTGATTAACGTTTATGTGTTTCTGCAACTTTGTACACAGTACTTCGAGGAAGCGAGAATGAAAGTGAAGGTCCAAACCAAGGCCCAAAAAACTAACGAGAAATTAAGGAATTTTAGAAGAACCATGAGTTGCCATTACTGAAGCAAATCTGTTTTGTCTGCATCAGAGACTAAATGCTCAATACAAGCATAGACGTGGGGCTGGATGAACCGTATAATGCCATTTTCTTGTTCTCTGAAGACCAAAAATGAAAGCAAAAACAATCTGGGGAACCGCCTCGACACTCTGCATTACTTTTCCATAAATGGTTATAGTTTTCAATAATCTAGTCGCGTTATAGCTACCCTTCTAGTTATAGTTGAAATACCATTTGGTTTTCCGTAATGCTGTGTGTTTCTGTATGTTGCTTGTACATTTCTATTTCTGTTTCAGCAATTGAAATCTGTAGTTTCAAGATCACTTGGAGAATGGGACCTTTTACTTACAATACAACACAATTTTGAAATTAAACGTTTCCCTATGCTTTTCAGAGGAAGCTGTGAAAATATTTACGATAATGGTCCAGTGTTGTTACCTGGAATGGTCATATGAAGAAGGAAAAGGCTCTGATGGTAGAGGCATGGCATTTTGTAACTCCTCACAGCTTCAATATATTTCTTCCAAGTCTGATTCTTTGTGCTATACTAATGAGACATTTCTGCTCTGTATGGATTAATAATTCTTCGGTGCCACTATATGAAAAAATCAAGGGAAAAGACATGCTAAATTCCATTTCCTAAGCTCGTCCTTCAGCGTCCATAAATCCATTTATGTTGCTGATGAACACCATGTGACGAATAAAGAGCCTCTAATCCCTGTAAATTATTGTCTCCAAATCAAATGATAGATTCGATTTGTTGCTCCAGCCAGAAGAAAATTCCCAATAAACAGCTCCGTTCACGCAGAGGGGCTACCTACCGGCACATTTATTGCAAGGACAATTATCTATTCTTCTTCAAGAACACAAACGTCCTCGCCATCTGCCCATCTCTAAAAGTAAAAACTTCACATCCCATACGTTCCACATCACCACAGAAGCGTTGATCAAGCAAATGCACAATTTTGTATTCACTTAAACTAGGAAGGGATCCAAACCCAATATTATTAGATGATTTAGTATTAGGACGAGATGTGGGACGCGAACAACTGCATGGAAGCTGGTCACAAACATAAAGAGAGTACATGCAGCATAAGATACTGAGCCAATCACAAGAAATGAATGTATGAACAAGCCACCCATCAATTACTCCCTGAATTTATCTGTAATGTTTCCCTCTAAAGTCTACAGAGGTCAGTTTAACCGTTGCTTTACTTTTACTCAATTCTCTATTTTCATTTGGAACATATCTTCGGATCAGTAAAAGGGGGTTCTGCTTTGACCATTTGATCTGTTTTGCAGCAAATTTCTTATCACGAGCTAGTAAGTTGTGCCATTCTTTTGAAACACGCCTGAATTTGCACAGAATCTTGGCAGGAAGTCTGGAGAGTATTTCTATGTTCAGATCATGAGAGGAATCACTAGTTTCTTTGATTTCCACCATATTGTTGCATCTCTTCTGTCCCCCTTGATGTGGTGATTTCTGATCATTTTCCTGAATGCTGAAGATATCCATTGGATCCATCGCCATACTTTCAAGAGGCTTCTTGTTCTATATAGTTAAGAAACAAGAGTATTATAGAAATTTCCAAGAACTCTTGATAAAACTTCCTATATGTTCAGCTTTCACTAATATAGAAAAGTATGCTGTAAGCAATAAGGTTTAGGCAAGACAATGGTAAGCAAGGAACAAATTGTGGTCAAGGAAACCTACACATTGTAATAGTAATACAGAAAGTGAACAAATTACAATAATTTCGCTCCAGAAAAGAAACAAATAAAATTTGCTTGGTTAGCACTTCACGTAGATAACAAATAGATAGCTAAGCTAATTGTCTTGTTAGACTTTGAAGTCTTGGCATGCAACGGACAATCCTGATCTCTGACTGCTCTTTGATCTAAAAATTGAATCATCTGTTGATTCATAATAATTGAATTTCTTTAGCTGCCTCCAGCATATTCCTACATTTCATTCAGTAGAATCAAATTTATATATTTTCTCTTTTTCCTTTTGGTGTGATGCTAGGGTTGGGGGTGGGGGCACACGCACTTTCATCAACTTTAGTAACTTCACAATTACACAATCAAATTAATAGCTCAAATTTGAGGACAAAATGCAATCTCATTCCATGATATGTAAAAGGAAGTACTATAATGACATAGTCTTAATTTCAACGTTGTCTGCACGCACATCCTAACTGATGTGAATATAGTTGTCAAACCCGACCCGAACAATGCAAGCGGATCAATAGGTCAGTTGTTCGACCGGTGACCCGGTGGTTCAACTGACAGGTCAATTCGTGTCAAATATATTATTAACTATTTTTATTGACTAATAAAATCTTGACATTTTCTACCATAACTAAGTTAATATTATGTTAATTAAATGACTATTGATTAATCTGCATGTTAAAATTAAATAAATTCTAGATCATATATAGTAAAATATGCATTTGAAACAATAAATCATATCAAACCCAAATTGAAGGCTTTCTAAGTTGAACCTGTTCAGATCACAAGTTATGCATAAATCAACTCTCACCAAAATAAATGATAAAATGGTAGTTATATCCACAAAACAGAACAATCCTCCACAACATCCACGAAAAATCTGAATTCAGTTTAAATAATCCTCAAAACCTGATTTTGCAAAAGAAATAATCCTCCAGAAGGAATAAACTTTAAATATAGAGGATTTTTTTTTTCTAAAACCTCTACTCACATGCAATCAAATATGTCCGCGAACACAATGCCAAAGCAATAAGTTCTCTGCAATCTCTGCACATCAGCGAACTTTCAAGAAATTTTTGAAGTTCTACAATTACCGAATCAAGGTGCAATTGATGCATCTAATAGTCTACTATAACAACAAAATTCCAAACAGTCATTATGTATGTCTTGCAACAGAATAACACATAACATCTCTATAGCACAGACACTTCAATTAGAGTAGCGTGTGTCGAACACGAGTCGATACTGACACTTCTTGAACACTCTACCGTAATCATTTTTTTTTCTCATATTAAAAATATTATATATTGTTAATTCAAAGTTATTAACCAGTAACCAATATGTACTCATATTTAAAACATTTCTACAAGAAAAATTAATAACAAGTATAAAACTAAATTTATATTATATAAAGGAAATATTTTTAAGAATTTAATCAACGTGTCGATGACTGTCGTGTTTGTACTTTTTTTTTAAAATCTCGTGTCGACGTATCCAACATGTATCGTATCGGACACACGTGTTCATGTCCGTATTGGTACATCAAAGCATAATCTTCCAACACAAAACTATCAGATCACTTGAATATGCTTAGTTTCAGATTTTTCATAAGACATCCATCTTCCTATGAATTTACCAATGCATTTTAATTTAAAACACGACATAGAAACAATTACAACATTGAAAAATGGTGAACATCTTCCAAAATCTTCCAACACAGAAAAAAAAAAAAAAAATCATATCTTCGCGTATTGTAATATATTAAATTTGAAATTCCACAAAAAATATTAAATTATACTTATATATTCTTCTTCTATGTATTATAACTTGAAATTGGAGATTTGAATTCATGGGAGTCGATGAACGGCAGGGAGATTGGGAGACTTTTTTTTTTTTATTTCTCAAGGCATCATTATATGTGGTAAGTGAAATAAGTGGGTTATCCAGAATAATATTGGCCCGAACTGTTCAAAAAAAAAATATGGACTAGCGGGTTTATTAGAAGCCCGTCAGTTATATGGGTTTTTGATGGGTTAAATTTCCAATTATAAAAATGAATGAATCAGACCAAACATAGGTCCGGTTTGATGGTTTCAAGACAGAAACAGTCGGTTCGGTCTGGATTTTATAACACTGGCTGTGAAAATAGGATAAAGTGAATAGATGATTATCCAGTCAACTAAAAGTTGTTTCCATGGCAGATGAAGTTAAAAAAAGAAGAATTGGCTTGGTATTTCATAAGGATTTTTTTTTTCAAACAATCAACTGCAAGTCTTCTTTTTCCAGAAACCACCATTGCAACAATACTGTACATATAGTGAATAAGATTTTATCATGGTATCCAATGCTCCATACCAAACGAGTGCCTAAAAGGGTATTATCCGTATTCTTTTCAGCAGGATAATAGGCATTTCCATGGTAATGATATGAATCACACGGTATGCTTCCACTGACTAAATTGTTGATCACGCTTTGAGAAGTGGTGACTTAAAAATATCACTGCCAAAGTATACCAAAAATTCCATGTCAAACCATCTTATAATTATTGGCCATGACATGCAATCCAATTTATAGTAACAGGCCTTACATGATGCAGGTGGAACAGGTTGAGATACTCCAGGAGGTACAACTCTGTTGTAGCAGTTCCAATGTGCCACCTGATCCCAGTCATTCTACAGTGACAACAAAACACTAAATGTCCGTGAGTACACCCGTCCGTATAATGTTGGGATAAAGGGGGCTTTGCTAAATTGTCACTAGAAACAAACAAAATTTAGCCTCCGTTTAGCAAATTTATAAATAAGAATAGTAGTGGTCCACAAAATGCATGGATAATAATGAATAGTAATTATATATGTGTGATTGAAATTAATATTTGACTTTAACTGAATTTATAAACCAATTTAAAAATTGTATCCAAACGGAGGCTAGACATCCATAATTTAACAGTTAGGAAACATGCTTGGTTGAACACTACTGTGATAGAGGTGCCTAAAAATAAAACCAGCAGGCAGATCAGGGTTGCAATTTGCAATAAAGATTCCACAGGCCCAGCCTTCTCCGTCTATCATGTCCATTGACAGGTAATATTAAAATTCCATTCTGTCACTTCCCTGGTTCCTATTTTTCTTCTTCTCTGGAAAGAGAAGTTCAATGAGAAAAAATAACAAGATTAGCAAGAGTGTAACCTAACAATCTTATTTGTCAATGTTAACATTGACAATGGCATTAATTACTCAAATCACTGTCAACAAAATATGTGAGTGACTGGGGAGGGAGACAGAGAGACATACAGACCATTGATACATACGAAGATAACAGTATTTTGCAATTTCCTATATACGAAGCAACCTTTTACCTGTGAAGTGCCGGCCACCAGGTGAATTATCAAAGTAGCATCATAATACATGGGAGGTTGAAGTCTGAGAACTTCACAAAACCAACAAATAAATGAATTTCAGAAATTTGGGCATTATTACGTCAATGATGGGAATCTGCCTTGTAATATAGTCTGCATAACAGGATGAGGTGACTCTTTATACTACATCTATTTTTTCACTCTGATTTCAATTTTTAATGTACTTTTTCGATAAGTCAAAATGTTAGTTAAAAAATTTGTGACAAGGAGTTTCAATCCATAGACAAGATCTACACTCACATATATACCTTCACTAATTCATACTCATAACCTTATTCCCATCTCAAGCCAAGACGAGAGATTAAAAACCAAGAGTTCTAGCAAGCACAATCAAGAAGGTATTTGAAAATTTTCTCTTAAATTTAGCTCAGGAAACAAGTAGAATCTGTTCATAACATCAATAGAAAGTCCCTTGCAATCCAAAAACAAAAGGAAAAAACAAAAAAAAAAATTGTTTTATACATGTACCATCTCTCCACACACACGGACAATTGGAAAAGGAAAGACAAGTAGAAGAAGAACCAGGACTAGTCTAAAAGCAGTTAGTTGGACTCCTAATATCATTCCTTTCCCAATTTTCAACTTTTTCATCAATGACTTTCCTTACTTCATGGCTAATGGTGCCACTCATTGCCAAGCTTTTTCCTATGAAGAGGCTGTCATCTTATACAGTTACAATATAACTTTATACTCAATGCACAAGTAGTGTTTAACAAGGCAAAGGTGTAAGACTAGGCACTCCACATCTCACAGAGCAGAACATACAGCACATGACATGTGCACTATGAATTTTTTTACTTCAAATATTTCATGAAATAGATCAATTATTTAAAAATAAAAAAATTGCAGAAAAAACTATGGAAACTGATTGGGGAGAAATTGAATACAAGGTTTGTACAAGTTTACAAGACATTTTGATTTATACTAAACTGCAAGAATGCCACAGAGAAGTTATGCACAAATGCTAGTTCAATTTAGCCCCTGTTTGTCTGGCATTGTTTCAAACTTTTTTTCTCTCACTCATTTTCAACTACACATTCTTACAATAAAATATTTTGCACGTAAATCCAAAATTTTTCCCACTTTTTAACCACACATTCTCCAAATATTCATTATTCCAAACTCATTTTCATTGAATAGTGGTAGACAAACATGAGCTTAGTTTCCAAGAATAAACAGAATGGTGTGGCACCAGAATATAGATCTTGTAAAGAGGCTATAAAAGCTTAAGATTCTTGATAGAATAATTGAATATATTGAATTTAGTGATTACAAAGCATACCTAGCCCTCTTCTTATATAGGCAAAGAAGAGTTAAACGGAAAGAGAAAACATCCTATTTTTAATTTACTAGAATCCTATGATAAAACACTACTCCTAATTGAACTAGAAATTCTATCAAGAATAATAAAACTAACAAAATCCTAATAAATAGCAAAGTAGGAATCCAATGTGCAGCGTCAAACATCATATAGTGAACCAGTAGTTATTCCAAGTTATCCTGTCATAATCAGGTCTTCTATTTTCCCAAACCACCTCTATGTTCATCATTTTACTAGAGCAATCAGATAACATGTTTGCCTCTACCTATGTCAGTACCTTCAGTTTTAAAATTTAAAATTAAACAGATTGCACTATGGTAATATCATTAAAGATTTGACATATTTAACAAATATGTATCCATGATAAGTTATGTTAGATTAAGGACTTATTATTTCCTTCATCTATCTTTTTCTTTTCTTTTCTTCCCTTGTGGACCTGATTCGCTTGAAAGGTAACAGTTAGTCTGATATCATTATTAATCGGGTAGTAAAATACTAATACTATCATCATAGTCTGTGGGTGATATGTGAAACAAGTGAGCTTGTTTAGTTAGTAAAATATTTATACTATCATCCTCATCTGTGGGTGATAAGTGAAACAGAGTGAGCTTGTTTAGTGTCTTTTATTTAATTTAAAAGCAGACTAAACTATGATTGGGCCTTAATATAAACATTAGTGTTATGGGTATAAACCCCAATTCCTCAGGTGTAGCCATGTAAAAGGCGTGCCTCAATCCCCTGGATAACAACCCATAGGAAAAAGCTTCACATTGTGGCACATAAGCTTTCCTCAAACACCCCGAGCAATTTTGTTGTGCCTCACCCCAGGCTGCACCTAAAAGCTCCATTCAAAATATTGAGTATAGTACTTCAGCTACAAGTAGGCAAGCATCAGTCAAATGCAAAATCTCCAAATTTTGTTTGCTGATTGCTAAATATATTGTATTAACAATTATGGATGAACATTCTCCTAGTACAAAGACACGGGAGGCCAAAGCAACACTAATCACCTGAGTGGACAACTGAATACACGCAAATTTCTGCTCCCTGTGGTTGACATGAAATAGACTTTAATTATACCTTGAGATGGAAATTGAAAAAAGCACAGTAACAGACTATGAAGAAAACCCAATAACTGGGTTACATTTGGAGGAAACAACATGCAGCCAATTAAGGTTCTGACGTTTCTTGAACAATTTATTCAGTGCCATCATAAACTATTGTAAACAATATCATGTTTTTTCAATATTTCAATGGCACTAGATTAAAGATTTGAGCTTCATTGCACTTAATTTGTCACAAAACAATGACATTACGATCCATCCTTTACCAATATGATTGCTTGTACAGGTCGATTTCATTAAACAAAAGAAACTGTTATCAATTGATGGCGACGTAATTAAATAACTTTTTTCAACCTGAGAAGACGGGTATCCTCTCTTTCTTCGAAACAAAAGACTGAATACTAAAATTATGCTTCATTACAGCACCTTCACCCAACCTAAAGAAGCTAAAACTACAAATATTTCAACACTTATATACACTTGGAAAATGCTAAACAAAGGTAAGAACTGAGAAAAAATGAGTTAATCAATCAAGGTCATTAAGCATTCCTACAGTATTCTTCAGCTAACAAGGACTTGGAGTGATTAATATAATTAAGTTTACATTTCATGCCAAGCAACAGAAAACTCGGTGTCTCAATCTAAGAAGCACCTAACATAAAAATGTCAGCAGAGCCAATAACGAATGTAGAAGTGTAGCCTGAGAAAATCATTTTCAGACATTGCAGAAATAGATCTTGGATTAACAAATATTAATTGGTAATTCCTGTGCAAACTTGATAAATCCTAAATCTATTTGGTTCATGATCACAAATGCTGAAACGCATTATAGTGAATGATCAGACAAGAGAAACACCGTTATGCATCAGAGATTGAATAAAATCCTTCTGAGAAACCACCTCTTAGAAAATAGATTGATTTAAAGAGTGAGAGAAAGATAGGAAGGAGCATGTCAAAAAAGTAGATATGCGATGGGTGCCATGACACAGACAAAATGTTTGAATCAAAAGATGGAAAAACCCAGAAGTCCTACAGAACTTGAGGTCTTATACATTTAGTTAAGCCCTTCATGCGTAATAATTGGTATAAATCATCTCAATCTTTTGGGAATCATATCATTTGGCTCTGAACCTATAATTTTTGAATTCTTTTTTTGAAGCTAGTAAGCATTCTGTATATTTTTAGATTTTCTAAGATCAAACATGGTACGCTCTTTCTCTATCTCATATTAACTTCCTCCAATTTATTCTCCATACTCTCATTTTCCCATCAGTTTTGCATTTCACCGTTTAGTCTTCTTCAAATAAGAACACGACTGACGAAAAGCCTCACCTTAAGTGCCATGTTGAGCGATATATTGATTATAAATCTGTATTCATGTAAGCATAGAAAACTAAATGCACATCAAGGTGCATCTAATGCACAAAGAGCAATCAATCACATAATCATGTATATCATCCCAAACTCAGAAAGAGGGGAAAATATAGTCAGATACTCCCAATGTTCAACAAGAAGAAATTGAATAACAAATTCTCATAAACTCATTGATCATCTTGATGTTTTTTTATATTCGCTCAAAGGCCTTAAAGTTCTTCCATAAATTTCAGATATTCCAATGAGAAGATGGAAAAATGATTTTCACTCATTATCAAACAATGTGCAGTCAGTTTTAAGATGGTGAGTGTGTAGGCATCTTCTCCCTCTTTGCACAAAACGAACACTGCTTCCCATTTGAGGGTCCCAGAAAAGGAGATCCCACGAAAGAGAGAAGAATTAGATTACCATTATCAAAACAATTTTTCTAGAATTGATTCTGGAGATTTGAAGACGCCAATCATCAGCAAATTGTCCCATCTTAAAGTCTATAGGGTACTCTTATAATCCAGATTGTAAAGACGGTGTCCCCTTTAACTCATAGTTATTCACTTATTAGTTAATGTGAAGAAAGAAAGAAAAGAATACTTTCTTCTTATTAATTGGTATGGACGATACACGTATATATACAAAACCTAGAAAACTATGTTAGGAAATTATCTAAATTAGGCAACTAGAATAAACCTAATTAGCTAGCTATAAATAACCTATTACAATATATAATTACAACCTTTAACACTCCCCCTCAAGTTGGAGCATAGATATTAATCATGTCCAATTTGTTACAAAGATAATCAACCCGAACCCCATTCAAAGCTTTCATGAATATATCCCCTAATTGTTCTCCAGTTTTCACACTCTGTAGAAATTAAACCTTGCTGAATTTTTTCACCAACAAAATGACAATCAATTTCAATATTCTT
>CAIGRS010175147.1:311-11377 GCA_903798395.1 Fraxinus floribunda | reverse complement strand
CAAGGATTCTTTCCCCTTCTTTTAGGGTTTTGCCGAGTTCAGTTGCCACTCTCGCAGCAGTTTTGCTTCCCCTCAATATCTACGCCGGGAAAGAGATTAGGGGAAGAAGAGAGGAGAGGAGGAAAATTTAGGGAAGGAAAAGAGAGGAAAAGTTCAAGGTTTGATTTAAGAAGTGGTTTTTTTTCGCAAAAAAATAACACTGAAAAACGCTGCAAAAAATTAAAAAATTTGTAACACTGAAAAAACTTTGCAAATAGGTAACATTAGCAACGTTCACTTAAAAAATGTTACCAAAACTCAATTTTGTTAAGCAATGACAACATTCACGTATTATAATGTTGCGATAGACCCTTTTAGCAATATTTAACTACCGAATGTTGCCTTTTATGTGTTGCAAATGGTGTTTTTTGGTGTAGTGAAAATTGTTGACACATCCTTAATTTCACCTTCTGCTACTTCATGAATTTCAATATTCGAAAGTTCCACATTCATATTATTAAATGTAGACATATTTATTGTGCGGAATTCTTACCGTTGCAATCCTAACATTTCAGGTATGAGTAATCATTTGAGATTCATCATGTCGTATGGGGGACAGTTTGTTCATGTGGATGGCGAACGGAAATGGAGAGGGGACAAAACCATTTCTATTTTAGTGCGGACAAGTATTACCATAATCGGACTCGTGCTACGATTGAAGGAAAAAAATTGGGTATTCTTCATTCCCGCACTAAAATTGAATTGAAGATCAAAGTCCCGAACTTCAATATACCTCCGACCGAAATACGCGAAAATGAAGATTTAAAATAGTACATATCAGTTCATAATGAAAATGCCATATGCATTACTGTTTCGAAAACTGAGCTCCCAAGTATTGGCATGTGGAGGGATACAAATTCTCCAGATCGTTCGTTTGCCGTAGCGTATGTTCACCAAAATCTACAACATGAGGAGCTCAATCATCAGCATAGTATCTCAAACAATAATCCACCTGAAACTCCATTTTTTAATATTGGGACTACACCTTCAGATGAGAATTTAGACAACCCATTACATGATACAGAAGTTGCTAATATTGATGACGTTGAAGAGCACTCAGACAACATGTTCGCACCCCACTATAACATAACCGATTTAAACAGGCTTCATCTTTGGAAGTCGTTGAAGTAGTATGTTAAATGTTCCCCAATGGCGTTGTACAATATGAAATTATGTTATCGTTTTCTTTTTATTGTGGTTTGCATTAACTTACGTTTTCATTTGAAATTCATTATGGTTTGTAGACAATAGTAGACATGTTTACATTCACAACTAAAATATGAATTCATTGACATAATACTGCATGACAACCCGACAGATGGTTTCTGTCGTTCTCGACAGTTGGCACAGACTACAAACTGTAACTACATATATGACAACCCGACAGATTATTTCTGTCGTTCTCAATAGTTGTCACGGACTACAAACTGTAGTTTTCAAGTGTAACTCACTTATTTAGTGATGTCATGCTATTTTAATGATCTTCTTTGAAGGAAGAAACTATGAGGCACAACCACCAAATCACATCTTAAACTTAGTTGACAACCAATTGGTGTGATTGTTTAAGATCTAAGTGTACTGTTATGACTTCAACTTTGTACATAATTTATGACAATTGTAAATCTTAATGAGTGCATATTATTTTTTCTTCAAAAATCATATGTGTAGTTTTTGGCAATCAATTCTCATTATGACCTTTGTATCCATTCACAGGTAATATTGTCCTATGAGATTTTCACATACTTCAACAAATTGATGCACCAATAAGAAAGGAACTATGACTCGCAAAAATCATGCATTAACTGAAGTGTTCGATGATGATTCGTGAACATGTTTATTCACTACATTCCAACCTCTATATAGTACCCCCCAACTTTAGACAACATGGATAACATGTGTAACATTTTGTCATAACTCATACACAAAAATGTTTAAGTCACAGTTGAAGGATCAATGGGCCCCAAATCTACATTCGACATCATTATAACAAATGTCCTGCTACTCTTACATAATTCACAAGTTTACAGTACGTGAAATTTAAGCAACTAAAGGGAAGATTATACATGAATGTTTTCCAACAATGATTGTCCTTGTGAAGACCAAATTGGAAATCTACAACTGTATTGAATTATTAATTTTAATACATATTGTTCCACAAACTTTCAAAAATTGTAGTCGTACTAATATCACTCATATAAAGAAAAAAATTTATATAAAACAAGCTTGTATATATATAATATTAAAAGTGAAATATAATTGAAAGATTGAGGCTAAATGGAAGAAAATGAGATGAGACAATTGTAACATTGTTGGGTTAAAATAACATTCATCAACACAACATTTTGGCATTACCCTAACATATAACATAAAAATTGTCTTCATTTTATAGGATTACGAATCCAAATTCAGTTTTTCAACTCAAAGCGAACTTACTTAAACTAAATTTTTACCCTGAAGAATTGCTCGGGGTAGTGAAAGACCACCACATCAACACAAAAGAACACTATGATTAGATATCGGGAAAAAAAACCTCTGGATGTTGTGTAAAGCAATGACTAATGCCAAGTTCAGCCAGACTAGAAGACCATGAGAGAGATGAATAAACAGTTCGATCGAGAGTTTTTAGCTAGTTAACCTTTGGTATGTCGAAAGCATGTGTCTAATATTCTCTTGTAAACAATCTTGCAGGAAAAGTTGCAAATAGAAGCCATGCTCTTATCTTTTTTAACTATCCCATTATAAGCAACTCCAATGGAAATAAGAGCAAAGCCTCAAGATTATTGTACAACACAAGGCCCCATGTATTTAAACCAATAGTCATAACTACATGCTAACCAAGTAAGCCAAAGCCCAACTAATGTAAACAAAATCTATGGACATGCTAACCAAGTAAGCCAAAGCCCAACTATAACCCGTAAGAGTGAACTGATAATCTGTTATGACATATAACATACTACCTAAAAATATAGTACCAAGCGAAAACCATGTCTTCAACGCCGGCCAAGGCTGGTGTAAATATAGGGTCTCTCCTATTGCAACAAATATGGGGACCACCGAATGGAAGACAATGAATGTATCAACATTCGCATGGAGGACGAGCTCACTGTTAGTAAATAGAGACAGATAGAATATAACTGCAGTAGGTAGGAACCGCCACATTGTAACGAGATCAAGTTTATCGTGTTCTATTATCTTAAGCCAGCCACAAATTAGCACTCCAGCAGCACTCGTGCAGTACTGTAACGTTGTGAGAGCTCCAGGGTAAGGAAATCTCATGACAGCTCATTTGTCGATGATTGAAAGCAGTGAAGCCGAAATGCAATAACCCGCAGTTATACCATAAATCGAGATGTGGGGCAAATTGATGGAACATCCAATTCCTTAATGGCATTCCCATCTTTAGGATTTTCCACATCATTGGACATCTAACCTGAACAGCACATTAGCTATGATTTCAAAAAATTACAAACAAATTTACCAACTCAGTACTTCCAAGTTCATTTATCAAACTCCGGAACATTCCAAAAAACATTTCATTCCCAGTTTTAAAAGTTCGAAATAGGTAATGAATTGCAACATTAAGCAAGAAAAACGAAGACCCAAATAATTACTAGCACATAATTTAATTACATTTTCAAACACCATAGAATTAAAAAATAGTTACCGATTAAGCAATTCCAATTGCATTTGTCAACTATATCACATTTAACCCCGTAACATCAAAAAAATATTTCATTCCCACTTTTAAAACTTCGAAATCACATGCAATAAAAAGGTATGCTGAATCAAAATAGAAGTAAAGTAACACTTTATTAAGCCCCCGTTTGACGCCCATTAATTTCTCTTTCTCTTTCTCATTCTCATTCTCATTCTTCATTTCAACCACAAATTTTTCAAATGAAATAATATTACACACAAATCAAAAACTTGTCATCACTTTTTCACCACACATTCTCACAGCAATCACTATTTCAAAATTTGTATTATCCTCAAAATGAGTTTCAAACAAGGGCTAAATCGAACCATAAAGCAACACGAGTTAGAAGTGTAACTTTCTGATTAAATTATCTATCGAGGGAGTTTACCTTTCGTGTAGTAAAGATTGACGTAATTAAATGCAGTCTTTAGATTTTTTTTTTTATCACTGGTTAAGCTTGAGATTTGCCCATTACGGTGAAGGAGGATTTGTGCCAGTGTAGTGAAACCCAGAAATTGAAAATTGGATCTCCCGAGTCACTGTGTGTGAGAGAGAGCTTAAAATAATTTTTGATTGAAATTTATTTTTTGACATCGTCAGATTTCTTCATTTGATCAAATCTCATTTAATGAAGGACGTGTCAGGTATTTAAATTATCTAAAGGGGCAAAAATGTTCAAAATTGACAATCTTACAAAGACTTTTAAAAAGTGATATTTTTGTAAATGTAAAGCCAAAAACTGACATCTAGTGCAATTTCCTCAATCTTCAATTATTTCAAATTAACTCCTATCATTTTTTCGCTCCAAATGCATCCAAGTCAAGGTTTTACCTAGAATTAACATATTACACCAAATTAGGTATATATCCGTGCAATTAGAAACAAATAATCAAGTTTAGAAACTCAAATAAATGTATAATACACTATCAAATACCCTCAAATTTAAACTCTTATCCATCTCGTGAAAGACTATTTACTTAAAACACAAGAAAACAAACATGAAAATCAATGTATTATATAATTTGTTGTACTTGCATCAAGTATTGAAATTATTTATACAATTCATAAAAGGTTTAAAGGTAATGCTACCAAAATTAATTTTCACTTAACTAATGCTTAATCTATGTGTTTGCATAGTCAATCTAATCACCATGAAATTTTAAGTTGGTTATTTTATCGATCCTCAACGGTTAAATATCTCCTTATCTTTCATAGAAAACACGCTCCCCAAACTTGCCTTTTCAATATCACACCTAGAGTGTCATTCTAAGGTTGATTTCATAATACTTGTTCCTTTCCAACTCAAGTTTGGTTTGATTCACTATTGAAAGTCACCACCTTGGTATATAATGATTTTCCCTAGATTGTTATGGCTTACCCCCAAGCTCCAAGTAGGCTAATAACTTCACTGAAAATCTAGATCCCGAATTAAGTATTCAAAACTTAGTCAGACAAAAACAAGGTTAGTTATTTTTCCACTGTTTCAACACATTTGGTTATTTTATCTTTTCATTTGTTTTTTTCATTTTCTCACTTCTTCTGTTTTTGGGATACTTTTATTTTTTTAAGCTTTTTTTTCACTATTACTCAAGAATTGCTCCGCACTACAAAATAGGTTGTTTTTTCCTATGTAACACGACTAGTGCAATACCTTTTTTTGACAAGTAATTGTGATCAAACATTTTAGGGCTTTACCAACTCCAAACTATTTTAACTCAAAAACTCTTGACTTTGGATACAGACATTGCTAATTATAAATTTGGACCTAACAATTCTCCTCTTTAACATTTCGTGACAAAATCATTTATTTCAAAATCAAAACAAACCTAAAAACAATCTATCTAAAGACTCAATTCCCAAACTTTAACTCAAATCTTGTAAAACTTGTTTCCTAAAACACATGGAAACAACAATGCCATGTAAAAAGTAAGAAGAAACTAACAATTAAAACATACAACTAAGTCATATAGAATAATGCAAGTAAACATGTGTAATACTAAAGTATGTAATACTATGTACATCAATAATTTAGAAATAAAATATAGAATATTAATATCAATATTGACAAAATACTAAACACAATATCAAAAAAAATAAAAAAATCATCTCTATGAATCTCCCTAAGTCAGGTATTAAATTCAAATTTTCAAAGTTTCTCCCATTAACTCATATACTTATCAACTCTCAGAAATAAATACTAACTCTCCCCCTTGTGTCACGAATAACAAAGATAAAATAGTTATATAAATATGAATACCATCGATAGGAATGAGTGAAAACAAATATGGATATGTACAATCATGCAAAACATGTGATGGGAGAATTTTTTTCTTTTAAGACAACTGTTTTTCATGTATTTTTAAATATAATATCATCAACAGTTATTTGCTTACCTGTACATGTACTATTCATAAATAATAAACTTTTCCCATATAACTTATTTTAAACCTATATGTGGGAAATTGTATATGCTACTCGTGTTTGAAAAGTGTCACTAAACTCTTGTAAACAAGTCTCAAAACCTTAAATCGGTTAGAAAGAACATACAAAGAATTACTACTGAACTAATATAGTCCTCAAAATATGAAGGCAAACCCATTTCTACTAGGATTTTTTAAATAAAAAAGCTCATATTTAATTTTTTCAATATATAACTTCTTTCTCCCCTATTTATAAACACATATAACTTTTTCTCATTTTTTCACATCTTATGTGTAGACTTATTTTTATTAAGCGTACTTAATGACTCCTATAACAAAATTTAGACCAATGACTCCAAAGTTAGATGCATATAGAGAGTATCAGGTTTTAAAATACCCAACATGCTTAATTGCTCAAGTTAAAAAGGCTATGAAGACAAGTATAAGATGTATCATAATTATTCAATTTTTTTGAAGCACAATACTCTTTCTTTTAAAGAGAATATGCAAGAGTTTAGGTCAACTAGTCAAAGGTTATTCTATGTTCAAATTCAACCTACCACACAAATGATTGCCATCCCAAGTCTTACACATATGGTCAAAACTCACTCACAAAAACTTAATGTGTGCACTACAGATGGTACATGCAATAATCTATACCAAGTACTCCAAGAAAGTTCTAAACAATGTTAATTGAAACTTTATTCACTATTTATTAATTATATTAGTACTTGTTCACAAAATAACATGTCTAAAAATATTAATTGAAAGTGCTATGACTTCAAAAATCATTTTTTCCTTTTTCCTTTTCCACATTTTCTAATTTTTATTTTTCATAAAAAATAATGCAAACCAAATGAAATCAAGAAAAAATATGGAGTGCATGCATGAATAATGCAAGTGCATGCACCTAAGTACATAATCTATGAGACATAGACATGTTCTTATCATGAAGAGCAATACGAACAATATCGCAACTAATATCACTTTGACATGTGAGTTCATTCTTTTATATCCAAACATTCTTAGAATAATATTTAATCTTAGTCAATTGTGTCATCAATTCAGTCAATTAGCTCACTCGATTAGGCAAGAATCTAACATGAGTAATTAGATCTTATTTGTTGTTCCAAATCAAGGGCTTATGACACTTAGGTCTAATGTAACCTAAAATAGCACAATTATAGAATATGGGAATGAACTTAGGTCCAACTTTAGGTTGAGGAACCTTATGTTGCACAAATACTCTAGGTCTAGTGGCTACTCCTTTAGACTTAGCTGAGGTAGGAGCCACGTTGGTTTTAGACGATGAAGTAGCACGGGTATTAGGTTTATTTAATCCTAACATATTGTCAATCTTCTCGGAACCACTAGTAAATGATTAAGTTGGGCACTAGATTTCTTAAAGTCATTAGTAAGAGTTTTAACCTTAACTTCTGAAAACTCTTTCTCTACCCTTAACGCATTCAATCTAGCTACTACTAAATTCCTTATGTTTGTCTTCTAAACTCTCATTTTCTAACTCAAGTTAATGAAATTTCTTAAAGGCAGAGCTATTTGACTTTTTCAACTTAAGGCACTCCACGAGCAATTCATCAAACTCCTCAAAAATGTGACGTTCATCTCCTGATTTCTCCATTGAAGAGTCAGATTGCTCTATGTCCTCAAGTGACTCACTCTTAACCACAAAAGTGAATGTCATATAATTTTTGCTCTTATCAGGATTGAAGTTTTCACTTTGATTATTAGAGTTAGACTTGTTATCAGTGATAGTAGCATTCGTAGTATTACCTAGAGTTTTCTTATAACTTGGGAACTCAGATTTAACATGACCAAAACCCCGTGGCACTCATCACACCTCACAGACCTCTTCCAGATATCTCTAACATCGCTCTTCTCTATTTTATCTTTCCTGAATGCACTGGATTCACTTGTAAATCTCTCGAAAGTCTCTTACTATTCTTGAAGATTTTTTTTAAATTCCCTTGCCAAGTAGGGAAGCTTCCCATCCTTAAGTTTGTCATCATCACTGGTGTCACTATCTGTTTCCCTAATAGTTTTGAGGGCTAAAGATTTATTCTTCTTAAACTGAGGTAGGCTAAGTTCATATATTTGGATAGATCCTACAAGTTCTTTTATCTTGAGGGCATCTAGGTCTTTGCGTTCCTCAATAGTAGTAACTTTAGGTCTAAATCTCTCGGGTAGGGATCTCATAACATTCCTCACAATCTTAGCTTCGGGGATTTGCTTATTCGCTAAAATTACAAATCGCAAGTGCACAGGTCGTGTTCAAGTAATAAAGTAGACTATGAATCCGAGTAGGTCACTCGTGAAATGTCTACTTTAAATTACTAGTCGAATCATTTTAATTCTAACAATTAAAAAAAACACTATGAAATTAAATTTAGGAAATAAAAGAAAAATAGGTTGAAATTCGATTCAAAACACACCACATTACAATTTTTGGAAGGTTTTAAGGATTAAATAGTTGGGATTTATAATTCCACTTAACAGTCGCTTAATTAATTTCTCAACATGAAAATTAATAAATTACTCATTAATCATGTTAGACCTGATTTTTCAATTTTAGCTAATTACATCTCTCGAGTGAAATTAACCTCTAATTGATTGGTTTAACCTGCTATATCTCTATATCAATTAAAATCCAAGCATTAAATATTTGTGATAATAACTCAATGTGTCACCTATAGTTAGGGGTACATCTCTATCTTCAATAAAAACCTAGGGCATTTACTATGCTGGCTTAAAATGTACAACAATCTCTTAATAATTACATAAATCACTCAATACAAACATTTATTGGCCAAATAAATGCAAGACATTAAATACAACAATAAATGCACTTAGCAATAAATATTTTGACATTAAAAAGAAAACATTAAAATTAATCAAGCTAGGTTAAGTTTCATCATTCATCTCAACATTAAGAATTTATTTTATGTTAATAAAAAAGCACAAAATGAAAATGGTAGAGAATATCATTACAAAATAAAGAAAATAAATAAATGGTAAAACCCATCCCTTGGATGGATTCTTGAAGCAATGCAATGGTATAATCTTGATTTCCCCCAAATTTCCTCCTTTTTTTTGCTTGGTTTTCTCTTCCTTTTCCTTGTCTCTTTTACTATCTTTTTAGCTCTTGAATGGGTGTTTAAAGAACGGGCAATCAATACAAAAAATGGGGGTATTTAGACACCTTAAATGAGCCTTAAAAAATGTCCAAAAGGCCCCCAAACGAATCCCCAATTTACAAAAATGGGGCAGAAAATCTGCCCCACCGCTTCCTTAGTATGGTCACGGAACCTTGCCGTCATTTTTTTGCTATTTCAGTCCTCCACCTAATTGCAGTCGGTCTCTCAACTTTAATTTTATACATTTTGATCTTTAAATTTTGACTTCTATTTTCGATTATGCCCTCAATAATTTGCATCCAAAGTCCTTTAACTTTTGAAACTTGTACAATTTGGTCCTGAGCTTCACATCTTTGTACGCTTTTAATAATTTTTCCTTTCTTTTTGCTTTTTTCTCCTTCAATATGTGATTTTGCCTACAAAATACAAAATTGCACAATTGTGAGAAGAAATCTACTCCTTTAATCAATAATAAGCTTAGTTTAAGTTTTAAATAAGCTTGTAAAAGTACACTTATGAAGCACCCTTAAATTTAAGTTCTTGCTCAGTAGCACAGTCAAGCATTCATGGAATAAAAATGAACAATGTTGACAACTTGCCAAAATGTCTATGTGTGTAAAATTGTATAATCAAATCACAAATATGACTCCAAATAATGCTAATAAAAATAATTTAAGTTTATCCAATGTTTGATTGGTGTGTGTGTGTGTGTTCATAGTCACTTTCAGTCATCATCTAAATTAGGAAGAAATTGTAAATGAAAAAAAAATCTCAATTTAGTGCCAACTCGACCCTTTGTGGTCATATTTTTCCTTTACCGCTCGTGAGATTTGTATCTTCCAAGTAGGTGTTTATTTTCTTTACTGGGGTGTAAATCTAAAGGTTGTTATCAAATCACTCTTTTCTTTTCTAGCTCTAATTTGGTTGGGTCTAATCAACAATGTTGACATCTAGTCATGTGATTATTTTTTCCCAACTCGGAGTTCTTCAATATTTAGTTTTATACTAAGTAATTCAAACTACTTGTTATCTAAACCCTCACATCAATTACAAATGCACATTTTCTATCAAAATTTTCAATTAAAGCTCATGATTGACTTCGCTCACTTAAGTTTTCTTTATGACCTATGTAGCGAGTTTTAGGTCGATACTCCCCAATTTTTAAAGACCAACGATACCAGGTTTCAAGATCCCTCTACAGACGTAATAATTCGAGAAAAAAAACTACAAAGTGAGACAAGAATTAACAAGTACAATACTCTTTTTTAGCCATAAAAACTTTGAGGCATATATCCCCAACATATAGTCATCACCCAGTTTATACTTTTTAGTCAAAAATGCTCCACACAAATATATTCAACATACAAAGAATCAACACATTTCCAAATAATTTCCTTTACCGGCTTGACAACCCCAAACTTTTCTTGAGTCACATACATAAATGTTTCCCACCTTGACCATAATCCACATTACAACTTTTGAAAAGTCCTTATGATTCTTGTAAAGCATGTGATCTAAGTGGTGGCGAATGAGAAGATATGCAAGCATATGGTAGAACATCTCTATTGGAATGAATTTAAGCGAAACACTTACCATTTTAAACACATAAGAGTTGAGTGCTTATATCTGTGAGGGTCTACATGTTTAGTTTACTCCATCTTCATATAAAAATACTTGCTAATTGATTATAAGTTGTGTGAAATGTTTATTCATGATATTTTATGTGTTTTGAAAAAGTTTGATGATTCTATGTTTTTG